>KE372921.1:264015-276475 GCA_000418225.1 Zizania latifolia
CATGGGAGTCCTTGAGCACAGATAGAACCCAAACGTCGTAGACTCCGTCAGGCGCCCAAAAAGTTGCCTTTCAGTCTTCTTTGCCTGTAATTAATGCATTGTAGTTGAAGGGACAGAGAGGACGCCTCTGCTTCTGACTGGATTTTGCTGATGTCCGACCACCCGCATGGTGTGATGCAGCCAAACCGCAGGATCGTATTGCATTCTTCTCAGAGTCGCTCGCTTTCGCCTTTTTCTTCCTTTGTCTTCTCCTCCACTGGCTCCCTGGCGTCTAGGGCACCACTACTTCTGCGTCATCTGCCGCCTGCCGAAGATCTAGAGCAGTCGGTGATCCTTCCTGAAGAGTAACTTCCATAAAAAGTAGGAGCAAATGATTAGTTTAAGTCTTTTGTAAATGATCCTTATTTTTACGAATGAAATCCTTCTTTCGCTCGACTTGGAAATCTTTGTGTACCAAAGTTGTCCGCGTCCTGAGGAAACCTTGGGTTAGCCGTATAGTACTCAGCGCAGGGATCTAATGCCACGTACACGCCTACCGACATCAGGCAACGCAAGTCCTCAAGAACTTTGAGACTCTGGATTTTTTTAAAGTCCTTTGCATAGCTATGGTTGGGTCCCGAGCCCCCGGTATAGCCGTATAGTCTTAGGTGCGAGGAACTAATGCCGTTTATGCGCCAACCCAACATCAGGTGTCATGAGTTTTCGAGACCTTTAAGGCTTTGGCAAAGTTGAGGCTAAGGACTCGAGCCCCCGAGGATCTTAGCAAGTAGTCGAGTACTGAGAGGGGCGCTAACGCCAGCTCTTTTTCGCTCACACGGTTGCTAGCGCCAAACCTAGAGGTGCTTCATAGGGGTACAACCGATTGAGTTAGGCGTACGATATTTTGCACCAACTCAAGAGGGGTCGAGCTTAGCGGGTTGGCGAAAAAAATGCACGATACAAAATGCACAAAAAATAGAATTAAGCTTTATTCACTTAAGGGTGAGGGTACAAGAGTACTTAGCTGAACGAGACGGTGTGGTGATGCCATCGGATCCTGATGAAAACCGTCGTGATCCCCTACCTAGCGTGCCAACTGTCGATGAATCACCGAGCAGTCCACCCAAGGAGGTACCCGAGGTGGTGATTAGATGTGTGTAAGGGAAGCGCAGCGCCTTCGAACCAGATGGTCGACTATAGAACACAAGAGCCAAGGTTTATACTGGTTCGGATCTCGCGGAGGATAATAACCCTACGTCCAGTGTTTTGGTGTTTAATATGGCGGTGAAACTTACAAGATGACGCGATTAAGCTATAGAGGTTTAAGGGCGTCGAATGTAAGAAAAATATGGTGAAGCTAGATGAGATGCATCTGGGGTGCCTCGCCTCCTTTATATACTCAGGATGTGAGCCTAACATTCCAGGACTCTATCTCGAGTAGGATTCTATAATATCTAAGATTACATACCAAACTCGGGTGCTAAATTTCTAATTATAAGGATTCTGGTACAAATATATCTTTTTATATCAGATACGGGATCCAGTTACCCGATAAGGATTCAACCTTCCTTATCGGAACCGAACCCTGCTCCATGGGCCATACCGGACTGCAATGCTAGACTTAGCTTGCCCTCGATCTATACTGATAAGCCCAATCGTGAGGTACCCAGGGGTCACATCCTCGACAAGGATTGTGATATGACTCTTCATATAAACAACCCAAAGCCTTGCACCTTCAAGATCCTAATCTTCTCGCGCAGACGAAAGACTCACTCAACATCCCCCCATGACTTATCATCAACATCCATGGTGCTCAACTAATGATGTCATGCTACAATTCAAGTTGTTGTCCATGCTAGTTTGTTGTTAGTGTACTAGTAAAATCATATATTCACAACCCATCTTAATCAAATTCCACTACTACAAAAACAATTTGTGTAGACGTCTTCCATTTCACTGCACTAACGATTGAAAAAACTAATGTAATATTAAAACTTTCATGCGGTCTTTTGTGCATTGAAGTTTACTTCACTTAAAGTCATGTATAGAGTATTTTCACAGGCTTGCCTTAAAGCCAACCACTTGTATAAATTATATTGGTGGGTTTTATAACATCTACCTATAATAAAACATTTCCATAGGTGGGTCTCTAAGTCGACCACATGTGGAAATCCATTCATCATGGCTTTTCGTCTCTTGGTGTCGCCTGTTGAAAGATCTCAGTCCTTGAGTTATATTGAGTTTTGGTGATTCATGATAATGGATGTTGGGACTAACTATTTTTATGAGTTTGTGTGTTAGGTTAAGTTCCGACATCAAGAAAAAAGGTTGATTGCTCGTGTGTTGAGAATCAATAAGTAAAATATTGATCATAAAGATTGGTAGCATTTCAAGTCATATTTAACCGGAAGTTTTGATGAAAGAAGCTTGTTAAGTATATATTGATGGATATGAGAAATATAAGCTAAAGTTGTTGATTGACAAGAAGCTAAGCATCATGAAGAATAAAGTGATTTATACCATTGATTATATGTTGAGAATCAAGTAGAATATTAATCATAAAGATGGTTCATAGAAGCTTATTCTGTATATATTGATGGACATGAAAAATATACAAGCTAAAGTTGTTGATTGACAAGAACTTAAGTATCATGACTTTAATATTTAAATAATGCAAGAAGTGATAAAGAGAAGAGCTAGTTCGGACTTTATGTGTTGAAGGATGTCGAGTGGCTTGAATATATAGAAGCATCCACACTTCATATGTTGACCTACACCAAGCCAAAATTCAAAGTGAACATTGCTCAAGGCAAATGTATAAATGTTTTTGGACTAACGTATTCAACTAGTTTTATATAGGTGAATGATCCCAATGGTGAAATGATTTCAACTTTGTTGTCCCTCAAAAGTGAAGAAACAAGATGGTGTGAGGGTGTTCCTATTGTTCTAAATCTTTTATACTTGCATTTGAGTATAGAAATACCGTACTATTAAGAGGGATACAAAGTTGATGTGTTTGTATATGTCTCGGTGCTCAAAGTGTTATATTCCTTTGCTATCATGAGAGAAAACCAAAGCTATAACCTTTTCTCCTTGGGGTTTTAAGCCTAGTTCTTTATTGGGTTAGATAGCCCTTTGAATAAGCTTTTTAAAATATCTAAGATCATCAAAAATGGAGTTCGGAGTCAAAAGTTATGATCTTTTTACTGGACAGCTCCTAGGAATTTCGGATGATCCGGGTATAATCGGAGCATCCGGGATCTCTAGGTTCGGATCATCCGGACTAAACCGGATGCGAGTTCATAGCAAGCAAATCATCTATTGTGTTTGTTACTCTTAGAGATTGAGATCTTCTAGACGGTAGAGCATCGCTCTTGAGCAACCAAGGATTGTGATGTGCCTAGGAAAATTTGTGAAGGTTTTACCTCACCTCCATAAGGAAAAGAGGTAACTAGTGAAAACCAAGGCTAACCTCGGTGAGCGCTCGGTGAGAAAAAGGGTTGAAAGAAATCCGATTTTTTAGGCCCCCTTAACAGAGATGTAGGATCAATGGATCTGAACTTCGGGAAATAAATCAAGTGTCTCCTTTGTTTATTTACTTGTTCTTCATATTCGCGAGCTATCTTATTATATTCATATGTGTTTTAGTCGATCTACGTGCTCGTACTTGTTTGATTATAATTAATAAATATGATAGCTTCATAATACCTATTAGAACTTGCAAGAACAATTGGTTTGGTCTAGAACTCATTAGGAGCTCCTAGATCTAAAGTTTATCGATTAATTATGTTTATTGCTTGTTTTAGCCCGATCTCTAAATCTACCCCATTGATCTAGTTTTTCTTGTATAGACATACTCCTAACAACTTGTGCTTACTTTCTATTCTTATAGAATTGCTATAAAAATTCTTAAAGGATCGACTTTGTGCATTTCTTGTTTCCGGAATATCCGGTTGGAACCAGAAGTTCTGGACCCTGAAACTTCTGAGTCATCTTGGACCATCCGGACCCTAGATGTTCCGAAATAACCGGACATTCCGAGAGCTTTAACCTTTCTTGTTGAAGAATTTTTTAGGAATGACTATTCATTCCCCTCTAGACGACATCAGTGTCCTTTTAATTGGTATCAGAGCAAGGTCTCTCATTTGGGGCTTCACCGCCTTGAGAGTAAGGATGTTGATGTGTGGTGAGATGTTTATAGAACCTCTTTTGTTAGATGGCTCAAATTATTTATCTTGAAATAAATCCATACTTGATATCTTTAGAACCATGGGTCCTTAAATAGAGCAAATTCTAGATGTAAGTATTTCTCCTCCTAGTGATAAATTGCTATAATTCGAAGAGAAAGAGAAATGCATGCATCTTAATGCTCAAGCTACTAATATCTTGTTTAGTACTATGAGTGATGATGTAGTTGAATCCATCATGCCGTTTGAGGATGTTCATCTCATATGGATTACACTCAAGAAAACTTATGACAAGTCCAAATGCAACGATGAAAAGCTCTCATTAGAAGAAATATTTGAGAAGTGCTCAACTTCATCTACTTGTGAAGAGACTCATGTGATTATTTTAAATAGTCAAGATGACATTTCTACATCAACCTCCTCACCAATATGTGATTCCACACAAGATAATAAAATGGTGAGTAAGGTTGGCGATCATCAAACTCTTTCTTTGAATTCCAACAACAATAGAAATGAAACTTGAAAGTTGTCTAGTGGGAGTGAATAGACAATCTGAAATTCTCAACAAAAACTGTTAGTTGAAACTTCCAGGACCTAGACTATTCGGACTTAGTCGGATACTTCGGATGCTAGACAAAACAGAAAACTATCCGAGGTCCGGACTATCTGGGTATAACCGGATGATCCGGCACAACAGATCTGAAATGATAACTAATGCGAAAAACAATATAACCAATGAATACAATGATACTTATACTTACTAGCAAATAGATAGATTAACAGTAAATATAACTAGCAAAATAAATAATGACACAAGTGATTGTTTCCCAAAGTTTGGATCCAATGATCCTACGTCTCCATTGAGGAAACCCCAAAGGGCCGTGTCTCTTTTAACCCTAATTCTTACTAAGCGCTCACCACTGCAGGCCTTGGTTTTCCACTATGTTATCTCTTTGAAGCTGAGGCGAGGCCTTGTACAAACTCGTCCGGTCACCCACAATCTTTGGGTGCTCGCGGATCGACGCCTAGCCGTCTAGGAGACCTCGATCTCCAAGAGTAATGAACACGTTGATATAATCCGATGTCATGTACACAAGAAACAGCGAAGAACACGAAGCACACACCAACACAACTCCTAAGAGTGAATCAAACAAGAACACGAGGAGATTATGTAGAGAAGTCTCAAATCTTCTCTCAAGATCCAAACATGAATCAATGCACAAAGGAAGAAGAAGAAGAGAGAATAAGGCAAGGCTGCTAGGGTTTACAATCCCGTGCCCTAAATATGGAGAGGGAGGGTTTTTATATCCCTGTCCCATATCTAGCTGTTAGGGTAATAAATCGCGCACTGTTCATCCGGACAGTGTGGGCTTAACCGGATGATCCGGACCAAATAAAATTCAAACAGAACTAGTGTTTCGAACAGTCCGGCTTGAATCCAAATATTACGGGCCAAAAATAAGTTCAACTAGAAAGGTATTTTTGGACCATCCGACTAAAGTCCAGATGCTCTAGCCCACGTAATAAAATCCAACAGAGAGCAATTTTTAGACCATCCGGTCAAAATCTAGATGTTCCGTCTCCAAAAATAAATTCAATAGAAACACGATTTCAGATCATACGGACAAGTCTAGATGGTCAGAACTTCAAAGAAAATTAAAACAGAAACATGTTTTCGAATAGTCCGGTCAGAATCCGGACAGTCCGACTTGAGAAATAAATCAAACAGAAACATATTTTTGGATCGTCCGGTCAGAATCTAGATAGTCCGACTTGAAAATTAAATCAAACAGAAGCCTGTTTTCGGATTGTTCGGCTTGAACCCAAACAGTCCATAGTGTAAATAAAATCCAACAGAAGACTATTTTTAGATTGTCCTAGTATGGCATATCTAGACTCAAGAAAATGTAAAATATCCTCGATTTACACATTTTGAGTCTAAGTAGAAACTAAAGAACTATTTCTTCAAGAATTGATCGGGCTGCAATGCCACTTTAGATCTTAATACCTGCATTCATCTTAGCAACAATGTCAGTAGCATTTAATCACTATTGTCATTAATACACCAAAATAAATTAGGGGCATAGATGAATCAAGATACACTTTCAAAACTCAAATATCAATATGTGTTGTTGATATGAATAATTATTCCCATTGACATAATTCTACTTCCACTTGTGCTTGTGAGATTAATATTTTAAAGGAAGAAGAAGAAAATAAACAACATCGGCCAAGTGAAGAGTTATCTTCTCCAAGATATTCATTTTCTCACTTCGACACGCAAATATGCCTTATGGCAAAAGGTAAAAGGAAAGTGGTAAGCGAGGATAATTGTGATAATGGTAGCTCTAAAAATATGATTGAGTTTGATAATTTGAGCAAAATAGATATGTCTAAAATATTCAAACTCATGACTACCATAGAAGGCCTAGAGAAAACTCTTGAGAGACAAGAGAAGTGTCTTATTAACAAAATTAAACAACTAAATGCTTTAACAAGTGAGCATAATAAGCTTAAAGAATCTCATATACTATTGGTTGATAGTTATGAGAAACTAAAAATTGAACATGCTTATCTTGTTGAAAGTATTTGTGCTACTAACTTTAATCCTTATGTAGCACCTTTAGAGAAGGAAGTTATTGATCTAAAGATTCAACTTGATGAGCTTACTAACAAGCATGTGGACATACAAGAAAATCATGATGGGCTCTTATGCACTCATAAAAATCTTGTAGATTCTCATGCCATGTTAAAAATAGCTCAAGAGGTAATTATTGCAACGATAAAATCTTATGAGCCTCAAATTCATGTTAACTTTACTTGTGCTAACCCATGTTGCTCTCAAGCAAATATTTTTCTGAACGCTATATGTGACTTGGTTGATATAGGTAAAAGGAAAAGCACGTGAGAAATGGGCTTGAAGAAAATTCCAATAATAAGATTAAGTCCAAAAATACAAAGGGCAAGAGACAAAAACAAAAGAAGCAAAATACTCGCGTCACTTGCTTCAAGTGCAAGAGAAAGGGTCAACATTTAAAAGATTGTCCTTTGAAGAAAGAAGAAAGAGACATGATCAAAAGTCAACAGATAAAGAATAAATTTGCTCATGTGAAGTGCTTCAAGTGCTCAAACATGGGACACTATGCTTCTATGTGTTCTAACATGGTTGATGACAAGGCAACACTTCTAAGAAAGAGAACAAGAAAAGATATTAGAAAGTGCTATAGATATCATGAAAAAGGTCATAAAATTACTTTATGTTCCTACATAAAGAATGAAGATCAATGTAAGTCATCAAGTAATAGTCTCACCGGCAAGGTAGCAAATGAGATGCAAGATGGAATAAAAAAGACACTATATAATATTAAGAACCGAATTTACTATAATTGCCATGCAAAGGGACATATTGGTAAGAATTATCTCATGGGTAACATTTCTAAGTCAAACTTTCCATTCGATTATAATTTGCTTAGGAATGGCAAAAATAGAACTTGTGCTGCTAAGGTGATTAGTTCACCACATACTAGCTCAAAGTCTATTTAGAAGCCTAAATCTCTTGTGACTAATATTCAAGGATCCAACATGGCTTGGATACCAAAAAGTGCTTAATTTTTTTAATAGGAGCTTGGAGATGCATTGAAGACCCGGCTTATTTAAGAATGAATATAATACATATCTCAACTTAAGACTTTCTCAAACTGGGCTTTATATGACATATGTAAAATAGCCAAGAGTGGAGATTATTGTCACTTCACAATCTTCAATGACATCTTGATAACAAGTATTCCTTGGAGCTATGTAGCCACTTAACCTTGTGTAGGTATCAATTCTATATATTTGTCATAATTGTGAATAATTTAATGGTGGCTAGATTAATTTGATTAAATTTCATACTTGGTGTATTGTTATGTTTTTAATGGCTCTCTAATAAAACATTGTCTTGTTAATAAATACAAAATGAATAATCTATCATAATGCTTTCGTGATGATTTACTTTATATTATTATTTGATATTCATCTTTCACGACATGGAGCCATAGCCATATGTTTAATTGTGTATTATATTTAAAATACATCATGACATGGAAATTATATGTTATTTTCATGTATCATTATATCTCTATTGTCATGCTCTTTTAGTGCACATGTTATTATCACAAGTACTTCAATGATAATAAACATATATGTGTTGATAGAGATTATAAAAATATTATATGTTGAATATGGTGAAACTAACAGCTCTCGAAAGGAGCAAAATCTTTTATATGGTGTATGCAGTAAATACTTAGTGATGGAAGAAAGTTTAAAGTTTCCAGCTTTAAACCAAAGAATCTCAATATTAAGAAGACTTCACCAATAATCTGTGATATTAAAGAAGTTAAAGTTGAACCACCATCACAAGTGTAACACCCAATAGTTCATCAAAGTATTCAAAAGATTTCTCATCCAACAATATTCATGAAGACTTTTTAGAAAGGGATGGATGAACAAATCTCTTCAGGATCTAAATTGGGTGATGACTATACAATAATATCTTTAAAAGAAACAAAGTGTGATTCTTGGTGGAAAGACCATACAAATATGATTCAAACCAAATGGGTATTAAACAAAAATCAAGATGGGATTCTCACACTTGGTTCATATATAAAGATGCAAATGAATGTCAAATAGAAGTTAAGAGTGAAGAATCAAGCTCAAGTTAAGTGAAGTGATAAATTCATACAAATTAAAAATCCTCCAGTTGAAGTAACTAAATTTTGATTTATGAATATGATTCATCTAGATCGAAATCTTGTCTAGGATTGCATAAGCATATTTATGTACAACTAGTATCATAAATATTTTTCATGTGATATCTTATATCTTTATTTATGCTTTACCTTGAATCTCTCATATGGTAGATTACCATGTCTTTATTATATATCTTTTGGTAATCTACATGTTCTTATTGTTTGTATGTATTACTCTTTTGGTATAAGTATGACTTTGTAAATATTTTATTGTGCCATTTATCAAAATGTAGGATATACTACTCCTCTTATATTCATTGAAAAAATGCATGTTTTTTCAAGTAATTACAATACTTAGATGCACATATTTAGGAGGAAAAATTGATCATATACCCTCCATTTAGATAGAAATTGAGGATTTACGCTACTGGCCCACATGTCATTGACCTGAGTAGACCCCACATGTCATTAAGATGTAGAAGGTAAATCCTCAATTCCCATCTAAATGGAGGGTATATGATCAAATCTCTCTATTTATGGGGAGCTTACCTTATGTTTTGTGATTATGAGACTAACATATGTTTTTCAAGTAAGTTTTTTTTAAGTCTCATAAAGGAAGCAAATACTTCTTGAAGTTGTGCTACGATTTCAATTGGTATAATCATCAAAAGGTAAATGATTTATTCACGTATACCACTATTTATTTACATAGCTTACTTGCTCGATATAGCTTAAATTTCCTCACTTGACATGAATATTAAATGGTGCATACGATTTATTCATCTTCTATCATTTGTGTGCACTACTTAAAAGGGAATTCAAATTTAGTCTATGTTATGAGGTTTTATGAATCAATGATTAACTTGCTTTCTATATCAAAAGGACCATTATTTGCGAAATTCTCCTTTGTGCTTTTAATGCTTTCTCTTCTCTATGAGTTGTATCAAGATTTTTTTAGGTTCCTTCAAATTGGCTAAAATGTCCTTATATATGAGTAAAGGTCCCTTCAATATGGTTTTCTCAATTACCATCACTTTAATTGATATTATGATTGGGACTAAAGCAAGTCAAAGTAAGAGAGGACAATATCATCTTCTTGATAAAATCAAATAGCAAGAAAGAAGAGAATACAAATGGATTGAAAGTGAGTTTTAGCTTCATGTCAATCATACAATGAGTTAAAACAACGATAAGATAGCTAAGCACCGTAAGTTATTTCAACTATCTTTCATTTATGATTTGTCAAGCAATATTTGAGTAAATATCTTTTGGTGGTATAGTTAAGTTTATGAGTTTTGTCTAATATCTTTTATATGCTCATGTTATCAAATGTATCGGTTTATATGACTCATGGATACATTCTTTATATGTTTAGTGTTTAAATTGTTCAATTTATATCCAATCCATGATTTCATATCTTTCATGTTTTAAATTTGTTCCTTGAACTAAGTTATAGTATAAACCTCCTTATGTACATTATATTGAATAAAATGCATATGTATATATCATGTTAACTTTTATATATGCACACATTAAGGGGGAGTTTATTCTATAACTTATGAGACTAATAATTTTATTGAAGTCTTATTTTATATAGTCTCATTTGTTGAAAAGATGAAGCTACCAAAAGGTACACACTTAGAATTTGTATCCAATATCTTTAAAATGCTTTGTTTGATTATGAATTCAATATAGACAAATTTTCTTCATTTCAATTAACATAAGAATGCGTATATGTTTATAATGTCGATCTATATGTGTACACATCTTGAGAAAAAAATATTCTATGGCATTTGATCTTGAAACTAATACTTTTATTGAGTCATCGATTTTAGTTTCATAACGGGTCAAGCAACGCTTCAAGGTATGATTTAATATTATTATCTTATATCCTAAATTTTAAATCCTTAGCTCATAATATTGGATGAACTCTTTATGTCCTTGAAAATATGTGTGTGTATTTATTTCTTATTTTTATGATAATTATGCACATGTTTAGGGGGAGATCATGATATATTATGCAACTTCAAAGTGTCTATTATATATCTATTTTATTTTTGCTCACTTGATATTCTTTGGCTAAGAATAAAGCATATCACTTATATTGGCAATCTTGTTGAGCTTAATTATTCTCATGAAAAATGACAAGATAAATCCATTTAACACACTTGTTCTATATATATCCTTTTTGGTGCTTGATGTCAAAGAGGAAGAAATAGTATCACAACATAAATGACATCACATCTTTGAGGTGATATATAGAGTATTGATATTAATATTGCTATTTATATCTATTGATATTGATATTGATATTGATATCTTTTGTTGATAATGTTGTCATATAGTAGAGAAAATATATATCATATTATTTGGTTTATCATTATGTGATAAGTATTATCATCAATCATCAAAAAGGGGAAGATTGAAAGATCTCAGTCCTTGAGTTATATTGAGTTTTGGTGATTCATGACAACGGATGTTGGGACTAACTATTTTCATGAGTTTGTGTGTCAGGTTAAGTTCCAGCATCAAACAAAAAGGTGATTGCTCGTGTGTTGAGAATCAATAAGTAAAATATTGATCACAAAGATTGATAGTATTTCAAGTCATATTCAACCAAAAGTTTTGATAAAAGAAGCTTGTTAAGTATATATTGATAGATATGATAAATATAAGCTAAAATTGTTGATTGACAAGAAGCTAAGCATTATGAAGAACAAAGTGATTTATACCATTGATTATATGTTGAGAATCAAATAAAATATTAATCATAAAGATGGTTCATAAAAGCTTATTATATATATATTGATGGACATGAAAAATATACAAGCTAAAGTTGATGATTGACAAGAACTTAAGTATCATGAAGCGTAAAGTAATTTATATCATTGATTAATGAGAATCAAGTGAATTTATTGACGATGTAGGATACGGAGTGGTTTTCTATGGCATGACAGTGAAGGGCAAGTGATACTCGACTACGAGGGACCATGCAAGGGTGAAGGGCGAGCAGAGGCTTTGTACCGAAGGACCAATGTGATGGTGAAGAGCGAGTATAAGCTTTGCACCGATGAACCTTGTAAATCCATAAGAAACTACAGGTGATTCGCATCACTTATTCAAAGACTGCAAGAAGTGATAAAGAGGAGAGCAAGTTCAGACTTTATGTGTTGAAGGATATCGAGTGGCTTGAATATATAGAAGCATCCACACTTCATATGTTGACCTACACCAAGCCAAAATTCAAAGTGAACATTGCTCAAGGCAAATGTATAAATATTTTGGGACTAACATGTTCAACTAATTTTATATAGGTGAATGGTCCCAATGGTGAAATGGTTTCAACTTTATCGTTCCTCAAAAGTGAAGAAACAAGATGGTGTGAGGGTGTTCATATTGTTATAAATCTTTTATACTTATATTTGAGTATAGGAATGCTGTACTATTAAGAGGGATACAAAGTTGATGCGTTTGTATATGTCTCGGTGCTCAAAGTGTTATATTCCTTTGCTATCATGAGAGAAAACCAAAGCCATAACCTTTTCTCCTTAGGGTTTTAAGCCT
>KE372921.1:300773-318145 GCA_000418225.1 Zizania latifolia
CGTGCTGAATCGTCTGGTCGAGCGCATGGACATATCGTGCCCCACCGATAGCATGGACTTAGAGGGTCTCAATGCCCGAGTCTTCTTGCGAGGGCGGTCGAGAGTGAAGTTGAAGTCCTCCGCACCCAGCTAGACATCCAGACGTTTGGTAATTATCATGTGCCTTCTTTGTGCTTTTAGTGTAATCTTGATGCGATCTATCTAGTTTTTTTGATGATCAGATCACCAAACTATGGAGGTGCAGCTAGAGACGACGACTGCCCTGGCGGAGCAGTCTGTGAAGTCGGTGGAGTTGGCGCTCGCCGAGGCTAGCGAGGCCAAGGAGAGCATGGCGAAGGCTGAAGCCGAGACTGCTTCCGCTAAGAAAAAAGCTGCTGAAGCCGAGGCCGCCGTCATCGTGGCAAAGAAGAAAATCGACGAAGCAGTCGATGAGTACAAAAGTACGGCCGACTGGTGCTTGTTTTGGTCTTCTTGCTGAAGTTATTTTTTTAAACTTGTGTTGTATTTGCAGAGCTGCACCGACGTGTAAACGTCCAATTTGCAGATTTGGAGGCTCGCCTAAGTAGTGTACAGGCGAAGTTTGACTTTTCCCGCACCGGTGCAGAGTCGCTCGTGAAGATGATCGATAACGAGCCACCCAGCGCCGAGTGGGCGAAAGAAGAGTTGTTTGAGCGACTTCGTGGCGCGCCCACATGCCTCCATGCTATAGCTCGGGAGTGGATGCAGTCGGCGGCGACACATATGCTCGAGGTTGTTCGAGCGCTGTACCCCTATACTCGGTTGGAACGCATCTCAGAGGGGTGGCCGGTGACTGTTGAAGAAGTCAACATAGAAAGATACTACTCGGAGGTGGAGGAGACCGCCGGCGTTCTTGTCCAAGACTTGAACCCCTTCCCTGAAAATCCTGTCGAGTAGTATAGATATACAAAAAAGAATGTGATGTAAATATGATACATTTTAATGTTAACTGCAATATCATTTGGAGTTTTAATTGTGCTCTGTCCGACTGTCTTTATCTACTTTTTGAGTTCTTGGTATAGCCTTAGTTCGTAGCGTAAGAAAACTTAGCCACGTGCACGCATATTGAACGACCAGCTTCACAAGTAGTCAGAAAAGATAGATAAAAGAGGTCGGACGATGAGCATGGTGGAACTATCAGGTGAGTTTGGCGAGCCCCCGAGAGTGCAACAAACGTATCAACAGTACCTTCCCATGGAGCGGAACAGAGACCGACTCGGGGTGACTGGTCGGAGCATCGTCCGACCAATCTACAGAGCTAGAGCGGGTCATAGGCTCTGGGGTAAAGAGATAGAAAGGGCAAGCACTCGGGGTCGGGCGGGCCAAAATACTGGAGAAAAATTAGAGAATGAGCATTGTTATTAAGTCAAGATAAAAGTACGCAGCTTGTAACATCATGGGTAAAATCGACGAAGGTGCTCGATGTTCCAAGAATTAGGAACGCGTTGACCATCTTCTTGGGTCAGTCGATAGGACCCTGGTCGGCTGACTTCTACGATGATGAATGGTCCTTTCCATGGAGCCGAGAGCTTGTGAATGCTGATCGTAGATTGTACTCGGCATAGGACCAGATCACCGACTTTGAAGGACCGACCGTGAACATTGCGATCATGGTATCGGCGAAGTACTTGTTGGTACCGATCGAATTGAATCGCTGCAGCCAATTGAGCTTCTTCGAGGCTGTCAATGTCCTCTTCTCTTATTTGTTCGATGGCTCTCTCTTCATAATATTGAATTCTTGGGGACTCGTGGAGCTTATCTACCGGTATAATGGTCTCCGACCCGTATACCAGGAAAAAGGGGGTCTGACCGGTTGTTAGACTCGACTGAGTGTGGAGTCCCCATAACACAGCCGGTAGTTCTTTCATCCACCGACCACCATATTTGTTGAGGGGGTCGAAAACTCTAGCCTTCAAGCCTTAGAGAATCATGCCGTTGGCTCGTTCATATTGACTATTTGCCCTTGGATGTGCGACTAATGTATATTTGACCTCGATGCATCGGTCTTCAAAGAATTCCTAGAAATCGTTGGCAGTGAACTGAGTCCCGAGATCAGTGATGATCTGATTAGGGACGTCATACCGATAAATTATTCCTTGGATGAATTCTGTGGCTTTTTTGGCGGTGCAGGTCCTTAGTGACAAACTTCAATCCACTTAGTGAACTTATCGATGGCGACGAAGATACGATCATATCCCTGAGGGGCCTTCTGAAATGGGCCGACCATGTTGAGCCCCCAGCATGCAAACGGCTATGAAGGCGGAATTGTTTAAAAGGCTTGTGTAGGGAGATGATTCTGTTTTGCAAAAAATTGGCACCCGTGACAACTTCGGACAAGTAGTTTGGCATCCTCTTTGGCGGTCGGCCAATAAAAGCCCTATTGCAAAGCTTTACCCACCAAAGTTCGAGCACCAGCATGATTTCTGCACATGCCCGAGTGCACTTCTTTCAGTATGGCCGACCCCTCAGATCAGCTAACACATTTTAAGGGCACTCGAGTCGATGCAGCCCTCTTGTATAATTTCGTCCTAACGACGACGTACTGCTTGCTTCTGTCGGCGAGACGGATGGCTGAGTCCTTGTCTTCGGGAGCTTTGGCAGTGAGGATGAAGTCGATGAAGGGTCGGCGTCAATCTTCTGTATCATCGGTGATAATCAGGATGAAAGGTGTCCCTTGGCGTCCAAGGGTTGCACTTCTTCAGTTTGGACCGATGGTTTGTGGAGCTCTGGGAGAAATACGTTTTTCGGCACCGGAGCTCGAAAAGATCCCAACTTGGCGAGGAGGTCGGCGGCCGAGTTCTCGTCCCGGGGGACGTGGTGGAACTCAAGGCCATAGAATTTTTCTTCTAACTTTTGGACCTCTTTGCAATATGCATCCATTTTATCGCTGGTATATGACCAGTCTTTATTTACTTGGCTGATAATCAATTTTAAGTCTCTATAAACCATCAGGCGCTTGACTCCAAGGGAAATGACAATTCGCAAGCTGTTGATGAGTGCTTCATACTCGGCTACATTATTCGACGCTATAAACAAAAGTTGAAGGACGTATTTCAGGCGTTCACCTTAGAGGGAGATCAAATGAACTCTAGCACCTACTCTATCAATGCTGAGGGAGCCATCAAAATACATAACCCAGTGTTCCGGGGTCTCGGCTGTCGGCGGGAGCTGAATCTCCATCCATTCGGCGATAAAATCGATGAGAGCTTGAGACTTGATGGCCGTTCGAGGCTTGAAGTCAAGGGTATATTCTCTCAATTCGATGGCCCATTTGACAATCTGACCAGTGGCGTCCTGATTATAAAGAATGTCACCGAGTGGATATTCGGTGATGACGTCAATCGTGTGCGCCTGGAAGTAATGTTTGACTTTCCGAGCGGTGGTGAGCACGGTGTAAAGAAGCTTCTGAATCTGAGGGTATCGGATTTTCAATGGCCCGAGTACCTCAGATATAAAGTACACCGGTCGTTGCACCGGGTAGGTGTGTCCCTCCTCTGGACGCTCGACGATTATGGTGGTACTGACCACGTGGGTTATGGCGGAGATGTAGAGGAGCAAAGTTTCTCCGAGGGTCGGTGCAACCAGAACAGGCGGCGTGGTGAGAAATTTTTTGAGGTCGGCGAACGCCTGATCTGCTTCCGGAGTCGAGTTGCAATTACCCTCCTTTTTCAGCAGTTTAAAGAATGGCATCCTCCGTTCACCGAGTAAGGAGTTAAAACACCCGAGTGTAGTCATGCAACCCGTGAGACGTTGAATATTCTTCACGCTGATCGGCTTGGCCATGTTTATAATCGCTGAGATCTTGTCAGGATTGGCTTCGATTCCTCGACTGCCGACAACGAAACCGAGTAGCTTCTCGGTCGGTACTCCGAATACACATTTCTCCGGGTTAAGCCTCTATCTGAATTTTCGAAGGTTGTCGACAGTCTCTTGGATGTCGAGAATTAAATCTTCCAAATGCCTGGATTTGATGACGACATCATCCACATAAGCCTCCACGTTGTGTCCAATCTGGTCGGTGAGACCATGTTGTATGGCGCGTTGGTATGTTGCCGTGGCATTCTTGAGCCTAAAGGGCATTGATGTATAACAATAGGCGCCTAATGGAGTGATAAATGACGTCTTCTCTTGATCTTCCTCCTTCAGGCTGATTTGATGGTATCCCGAGTAGCAATCCAGGAAGCAGATGAGGGAACAACCGGCAATGGAGTCAACCACCTGATCAATGCGTGGCAGTGGGAAATGATATTTTGGGCATTGCTTATTGAGATCGGTGTAGTCAATGCACATTCTCTATTTCCTATTCTTCTTTTTTACAAGGACTGGGTTTGCTACCCAGTCGGGATGATACATTTCTTTAATAAACCGTACTACTAGCAGTCGGGTAACTTCTTCTTTGATGGCCTCTTTACGCTCTTGGGCGAATCGGCGCATCTTTTATTTGACCAGCTTAGCGGTCGGATAAACATGGAGTTCGTGCTCGATCAGCTCCCTTGGTTCGCCTGGGATATCAGAGGGATGCCAGGCGAAGATGTCGGTGTTGGCACGGAGGAAGCTGACGAGCGTGCTTTCCTATTTTGGATCCAGCGCTGTCTTGGAGGGGTTGACGTTCGATAGCTAAATAGCTTTTTACTTAGCCGATGAGGGTGCTGTGGCGGTCAGGATTTCGGCGTCGGTGGTCGATGTAGTCTTGGTCGCTTAGACGGTTTCCTCCATCTAGACGGATATGTCCACCGCCTCTCCTAGGGCAAGACTGTCACGCTCGCAAGCATGAGATGTGGCGACGTCCCCCTTGACTGAGAAGGTGCCATCTGGTCCCGGGATTTTAAGGACCAAGTATGTGTAGTGAGGAACGGCCATGAACTTGGTGAGGGATGGCCGACTAAGTACAGCGTGGTAGGCGGTCTCGAAGTCGGCGATGTAGAACTTGACATGCTCGGTTCTGTAGTTATCCTGAGTGCCAAACGTTACCGGCAGCTTGAGCATGCCGAGCGGGATGGAAGCCTTCCCTGAGACAATCCCGTAGAAGAGAGTGTCCGTCTTCTCCAGCGCCGAGATGTCGATGCCGAACACTGAGAGGTTCCCTTTGAACAGCACGTCGAGGCCGCTCCCTCCATCGATGAGCACCCTCTTCAGGCGCACCTTCAGGATCATCGGGTCCACCACCAGAGGGAACCGGCCTGGCTTGGGGACGTCGGTCCACTGATCATCCCAACTAAAGGTAATCGGGACTTTCGACTAGCGGAGGCGCTCAGGCTCCTTCTCGCTGATGGTGTTGACGTGACGGACGAGGAGCTTCTGCTGGCGCTTGGACTCCGCGGCGATCGCCTCGCCGAAGATCATGGAGACCGTTAGAGCGGGCTCCTAGAAATCATTTTTGGCCGGGCGATCAGCCTCTTTGTCGTCTCGACGGGACTTCTTCTTTTTATCATCCCGGCGTCACTTATCTTGTCAGGGGTTTTCTTCTACCTCTTTGAGCATTTGATTCTACAGTTGATAACACCTGCGGGTGGTGTGGCTGTTATTCGGGTAAAAGATGTAGGGCTTATCCAACATCTCCTGCCTCGCCAAGTGCCCTTTGTCTCTGGATTGAGGCTTCTCCTCCGTAACCATGACGTGCTCGGATTTCCTCTTTCGGCTTCTGGATTGGGAGTACTCAGGCTTGTCGCGGTCGGATGAGTTGGAGAGGACGAGTTGACGCATAGAGTCGCCAACAAAAATGAGGCTCTCGATGGTGATGACAGAGCCAACGGGAACCTTGGTGTTGACCTTGCAAACAACGGTCATTGAATCCGAATAAAAATTCACAGAGGAACCCCTACCTGGCGCGCTAACTGTCGCTGCATAAGTATGACAGTCCTTGATAGGGTTACCCACAGAGGTGTTTTGGTTAGGTGTATGGGGATCTCTGTGTTCAGAATTCGATGGTTGCCTCTAAAAATACGAGATAAAAGGTTTTAGACAGGTTCAGGCCTCCCAGAGAACAATAACCCTAGTCCTGTATGTTGGAGTATGAGCTAAAGATCCTAAAAATTGTCTTAAGCTTGTGTGTGCGTCTGTATGGACAGCGTAGCTTGTAAGAGGTACCATCGATCCCTTTATATACTGCAGGGATCAGGGGTTACCGTTTAGGCCTTTTACAGCCCTATTAATCCCTTTTACAACAGTTTAAATCATCAGGGATTGTGAGCTAATAAGTACAGCATTATTCGCTATATTAATTCGACTGTTACGACTTAGAGTTTAAGGTCATTGATGGTACGAGTCCTAGCGGCCGGGGTGTTCTCCCGAGTGCCGGACTCGAGACTCCTCCCTTTGGCTGACCGCTTTTGGGATGCATGCTGGTCCGACCCCTTTCAAATCGTCTTTAATGCTTCGCTGTCCCGATCCCATGTTCCATCCGATCGTCATAAATGCTCTCGGGAAGTACCTGGGGCCATATCTCCGACACTCTTTATCTAATAATTAACATTGTATTACAATCCTAATTATTTTAAGCTATCGTAAAAGAGATGTAAGTTAGATTATAATAATCCTAAGCTAAAAGATCTAATTGACAAACATTGATTGATTAGTCTAGTCATTTTTTCTACCTCTTTTTATGTATTTGTACTTTTCATGGTCGCTCCCCCAATTACTGACCGCTAACTCCTCAACTGTGAGATTTTTTCGAGATTTTGATGGATGGAGAGGATACTTCCAAGAAGAAGGGCGGACTGATTAATTAATGGCTAATCCATTCACGCGAGGATGCATGTAACAAGTTGGTTCCGTTAACCCAACGGAGCACAGTGGATCAAATGCAATGGAAATCTTGACAATACCTTTTCCCCAATCGTGAAAGTATATACATTTTGGATGCGGAAGCGAAATGGAATTGTGAAAACTATGATAACTTCTGATATAGTTCCATTAGTGACCATGACCACTGACTAGTGCCCTTCATAGTTCATACTGCTGGAAGGGTCGATATTTCCATTGTTTATCTCTGAAGTATGCATCCTCTGCTATGAGAGGTGACATGAGGTCACGAGGAAACAAAAGAAAACGTGGAGCTTGATGCGTGTACTACAATATCTCCGTGTAGTTTGCATTTTTCAAGTGTATCCGACGATACTCCTGGTCATACTCTGCATCGGCATCGCATTGGACGGGGCCATGCCCAACATTATCCTCTCTTTTTTCGTGTGTATGTAGACGTGTTCACTAGCTGGATGCATGCCCTCGACGAGGCGGCTTCGACGGTTCGACCTTCTATGATCTGAACGAGTCTTGACTCCCGACTCCCAAGTAGCAAGCACGAGCGTGCAGGCCAAGTAGCAACAGCGTGCCAGCGTGCCATTAGCTTGCCCCTTGGTCTCAGGGCAGCAACGGGACGACGTGAATTCGCCGACGTTATTGAACCGGCTAGCGACTGCACATGTCTTTCATCCGGTTAGTCAAACAATCCCCTTATACAACCATAAGAAAAGGTCTTGAAAAAACGACAAAAAATCTCATTAATATGAAATGAGAGATTTTGATCATATATATTTTTTAAGATGAAAATTGATAATTTATTTTTTGCATCTCACCAATATGTGAATTATCTCAGGTCAATGATATGTGGACCAGGAAGATAAATTCTCAATTTTTATATAAATAGAGAATATATGATTAATTGTTTCATCTGAAATCGCAAAGAAGTCCACAAAGTCTCCAAAACCACTAGTAACTGATTTGTTAGGGGCCCAAAAAAACGGGGAATCACGGTGAAAAGTGAAAACAGATTAGCCACCGCCCAGCGCCCTGTGCTCAGCATGTGGTTGTGCTGCACCGCTGGGCAACGTCGATAGGAAAAACAGACGAGCTCGGACGACGCGAAATCCAAACGACATCATGGACGATAATTCGCGCAGCGGGACAGAGGCGCAATGGTGCATGCACGCGTCGCGGCGTCGGTGAGATGCGCGCGCGCACTGGGGTTGCCAGGTGCCGGCAGCAACAGGCTGGGTTGCTTTCCGGCCCGAGGCCGCGACACGAGGACATCCCGCTCGGGCGCCGGGCGGGAGCGGTTGCGGCCGCGTACTCGTCTGCGCCAACTCGGCGTGGCCCCCCGTTCGGAAAAACGTCATGGCCGCCTGAGCCGTCCCGTCCGCCCGCGATAAAGGTAGGCTACACAGGCCCTGTGCTCGATGTCACGTACACAGCAGGAACGGTTAGCCCAGCTAAAGTGCACATGCATAGCCCTCCCTCGTCGACTCGTCGTTACGCTGCTCCGCTAGCTCTTGCGTTATTTCCGAAATACAAACCCTTCTCACCATGCGCGCGGCCTCACCCGGGGCAGGTTCTACCTCGGGGCAGTGGCGCTTGCACTTGCACGCACAGGCACGGCGCGGCATGCGCTACATGTTAGCTCGGCTTAGCGCAACAACGCTTGCCGGCCGGTACGTACGTGCAGGTGCAGCTCTGTATCTCAGTTTCTTTGGTGGTACGTCTTTTCACAGGCCATAAAAGGGGCAGCTTTTTCTTGGGAGGCATGCAAGATTGAAAACTATGACGGAGAAAAATTAACAGGGTTACAGGGATGGTGTCTTGCTTTGGTAAATCCGGGAAAATTAACCGTGCACACGTGCTTTGCATGGTCAGGTCGACCTTTTCCGCGAATTCACCAGCAACCGTCAAGTATAATGCCGCTGGGCGCTGGAAGTAGTAGGAAAAAAACTAAAAAGTTTCAGCCATTTTTCTCAGCGTGAGTGTATTATTCTATCTTTTCATGTGGAAGTGTAGGCCGTTGCCAAGTTATGTTGTGACTCTGTCTGTTGCTCGATGTCAGTGAGGATAGTTTTTGATGGGCAGAGGGTTTCTGTTACGTCTCCTACAGATGGCAATGAAGTTTTCTCGTTTTATGTTTCTGTCCCTGGTCTTGAGAGCAATTTTCTCCTATTCCTGTTTTCCTTTAGGTTGACGAATATTCGATGGGAAGTAAATTCTCTCCTGTTTTCCTTTAGGTTGATGAATATTCGATGGGAAGTAAATTCTCGTGAATAGATAGGGCAATAGTATTAGCGAGACGTGATAGGTTGGTGGTGTTGAGGGAGGTGACAGGGTGGTAGGCCAGCGATGCCACGGAGACGTCACAGGATGACGACAAGGAGGTGGTGCGGCCGGTTGGTGACGGGGTAGATTAAGTATCACCGAGGAGAAACACAATTTAAAAGGAGGAGCGGCTCCTATCTATAAGATTAGTCTTTTAGATTGAGTAGGTCCGGACTTTAAATTGTGTTTCCGGTTAGACCTGTGAGTGAATAGGCCCAACTCGATCTAGGAGAGCCGACCCGCAATGTAGCAGGCCGGGCTCTGATAAGTGGTATCAAAGCTAAGTCAAAGACCCACGGAGAATCTCTAGGTGCCCTCACAGGAGATCGGGCTGGGCCAGGTGTGCAGGCTCGATATGTGACGTGAGAGATTGTTGGGTTTAATCCCACATCGAGTATCAATGGTGAGGAATCACAACTTAAATAGAGGAGCAGCTCTCACTCATAAGGCTAGTCTTTTGGATTAAGTAGATCTAAACTTTAAGTTGTGGCTTCTATTAAGCCTGTGGGTGAGCAGACCCGACTCAGTCTGAGAGAGCTGATCCGTAATGTAGTAGACAAATCCGACGGTGTTAAGCTATCAATAGGGCACTCTGTCGTGTCGTGAGGTCA
The DNA here is from genome assembly GCA_000418225.1 of Zizania latifolia. Taxonomy (NCBI): domain Eukaryota; kingdom Viridiplantae; phylum Streptophyta; class Magnoliopsida; order Poales; family Poaceae; genus Zizania; species Zizania latifolia. The sequence continues at coordinate 310,481 of KE372921.1, forward strand.
CTAGCTCGCTGCTGGAAGGCTACGACCAGATCTGAATAAAGCTTGGAGAACTGAGGATTAAGGTTTTTTATATACTATAAAATATTAGCTCGTATGTTAGTTTTCATGAATATACTAACGGAGCTGAGCAATGTCCTTACCCTCGCTTCATTTACGTAAGGAGTGGGTTTCCCTTATTTCTTCTTCCACGTGATAAGATTTCCCCGTCCAGTTCTTTAACGAAAGAAATTCTCACCAGAAAACGGGGAACCAACCTTTTCCCATCCTAAAATCTAAAAATCCTACTCACTCGGTTACGCCCTCCTGTGTCTGCATGCACACGTTCCTTTCATCGAGATCACTGACTGAGTCGCTTATCCCTGCCTAGTAGTAGTAGCTAGTACAGTAGCTAGGGGTACATAGCACCTTCACACCTTGCGTCCATTGAGTTTGATAAATGTGAACGAATTGATTCGGCCTAAAGAAGTTGGGAGTTGGGAGTGAGCCTGAGCCCAAGGCCGGAGGTCCTGTCCGGGGGAGGCACCACCGGTCCAGACCGGCTGCAGAAAAGAAAGCTGCCCCTGTGGTGGCGTCTGAAAAAAAAACAACTCACTGCCTCCTGCAAAAGTCGACTTCTCATTACTCATGCCAAGTAAAGCCAACCGGTCTTTCAGGGAAATATGCTGTCCATTCTGCACTTTTAATCAAGCGGCTGTCCTCACTTGTCTGGTCATTTTATGTCCCGTTCAAAGCATAAGTTAGATTGGAGATGAAACTAAGTTTATAATAAATATTCAAGGTTTTAAATGAATAATATAATACTAAAAAGTTTATAGATGGTCTTTAAAAAATTCTAGATATTTTTATATAGAGAAGTTTGGAAAGCATATCCGACGATAATCAATAATTCGTGGATAGTTTCAAACGGGGCCAGTAAGGCCAGTAAGAATGATAAATTTTGTTTTTCCTTACATCGGAATTAAAGTTTCTTATGTGATTATTTTTAAAATTTTGAACAGTACTTTTTAAAAAAATTCTGAATATTTAAGACGTATTTGGTAGGGATTCAAATTCTCATAGAAATATTTCGGATTCAGATTCTGTCAAAAAATATTTCTAGAATCTAAATCAGAAATACTTACGAAATCATTTTGCTACAGCTTCAAATTCTCCTAAAATAAACTAAAATCGGTGTAAAATATTTGAGTCTCCCTCGCAGTGTAAAAAAGAGAAACATTTTGATTCGAAACACTTTAAAAAATATAGTTTAGATGAGATTCTAGTTATTCTAGATAAAAACCGAAACACGTTTCTTACCTCTAGCAGCCATGGTATAGCTCAGTGCTCGATAACGGCGGCACTATGCACGCACGCAAACCACGATTCCACCATTGCCGTGCCAAAGCCGCCGCACTAGCTTACTACTGAGGCAGCGAGCGAGCCTTGTGGAGGAAAAGAGAGAGACTAACTAAAGAGTACTTTACTAGAAATATCTCTACACTTTCTGGTAAATTAATCACCGATTTGGCCGCGAAATGGCGAATCCGCGAGAACGCATTCGGTATGGTTCGCGGAACACAGGTTTCTGTCTACCATTCACATGTTCAATAACTTCGTAAGAAATTTCCACGGTTAGTCACCAGTGAGCAGCATCAGAAATAGCCTAAGCAACATGTCAAGACAGCAACCCGGCACTGATTCAAAACCTGAACAGGCTAGCTCCTTGTATCCGAAGGAAAAACGCTCGAACACCGGAAGCTCGCCGGCGTAGCTACCAGGGGAGGCGAAATGCTTCGCTGACTTGCTCAGCTGCTCGCTTGTCAGCGTCGAGCTGAGCTAGCCCTAGCGGAGATGAATATTCTTCGGTTCCATCAAATCCAGAGAGGCGATCGATGCCGCCTAATTGCCAAACTCGGAGGTACTAAAGAGAGGTTTTGCTGGAATATTTATAGCCGTTAAAGCCTGAGGTATTAATGCGGCCGTGGATAATAATCTTATCGTCCATTTATCACGAGTTTAGTTGGTGGAACAAAGTAAGATAAGATGAGACGAATCTATTTTTTATTTCGAGGTAAAATAGGACGGAATGTCGTAGAAGAGAATAATTGATATAGATATGAAACGAGCCTATCCTTCTTGATTGAGCGGACAGACTCATTCCCTTCATTGCCATGCAAAGGTGCAGACGAGGGGCGGGATAGCATGGCTGGGGAGGAGGACGGGGTGACGTGATGGGCAAGATGGTGTGGCTGCACGGCAACAAAGGGTCGAGGCAGAGGCCGATGCGACATTGTCGAGGTACAAGATGGGGGTGGAGGGCAGGGGGCGAGGCTTAGGGCAGAGAGGGTGGAGGGCGGAGGGCAACGAGCATGGACAGAGTTTGGAGGCAGAGGGCAGAGTACGACGCAACGTGGCGTCGATGGTCAGGGGTAGTGGCTGGGGTGCCTGTGACTGCTCATGGCACAACATGATACTAGAAAGAAGGGTTTGTGAATGTGACGTGTGGGGTTCATAGGATAAGTATCTATATTTTTTCCATTTAAACAAAAATTTTAGAATAAATTCATAACAAAAAAAAATAGAATGGTACTATTAAAAGAGAGAGAGAGAACCAACCAGCAAGAAACCTTGTGGCAGCGGGCATCTATTCGTGTGGATAGTTGCGGCGACTGCCTGCCTAGTGCGTCGAGGTGGCAGGGCGAACCGGCTGGCCCTCGTTTCTCGCATGGCGATGGGTTTTCGTGTGATCCCTCGCTGTTTGGGCTGGAGATGGCGTTGCCCGGGGGAGGCCGAGTGGCGGCGTTTCACGCTCTCGCTGTCTCCAACTCTCGACTGGGACGTGTAGCCTGTGACTGGAAATATACTCTTTCTCCTTTTTCATTCCGGTAAAAAGAAAACGGAAGTTTTCTAGTGCTAGTAATGTACTAATGTGTATTTTAAGATAGAATTAGAATAATCGAAACTGGATCAAAAAAGAGCATTAATATTTTTTTTTGAAAAAGATCAAAATGTTTAGGGTTTAGGTGCGCGAGCTGTTCAGTTTCCAGAGCGAAGTGTGCCGCTATGACCGGTCAGATCAGGCTTTCGTCTCCTCTCTCTCTCTCTTTTTTGTGAGAGCGAATTGTGCCGCTGCAGGATTTCTTTGTTTCTTTTTTTAGATACAGCATGGGCTCCTCTGCTATGCAAACTAGCGGGCCGAGAATACATTTGACAGGCCCGACTTCTCTCCTGTGGGCCACATCAGTAGACATGATTTCAGAGGAAGACATGAAAGAGAGCATGCTTGGGAATCAGAGCATAAAAATGTGTTTGGCGACTATTAGCTTTAGATGATTTTTTTGTTTTAATAATACATTTTTATTTAAAATTTCAAATCTGGTATACGGATTTCAGAATTTACAAAAATAACCTTCTATCGAAATATGGTCTGCCGATCTAGGGCAGATCGGTCTAGATCGGCAAACCATCTACCGATCTAGGCCGATTTGCCCTAGATCGACATACCATATACCAATGTAGGCCGATCGGCCTAGATCGACGGGTGTCAGGCTTTATTTGTCCTAGATCGGCAGACCAAGTCGATCTAGACCTAGATCGACAGACCATCTGTCGATCTAAGGCAGATCGGCCTAGATCAGCAGTTCATCAATCGACAGAAGCTTGCGCCTACCGATCTAGGCCAATCGGCCTAGATCGGCAGACCATAGCCCGACAGAAGGTTATTTTTGCAAATTCTAAAATCCGCATACCAGATTTAAAATTATGAATAAAAATATATTATTAAAACAAAAAACTCAGCTTTAGATACACTTTCCTTGCTAGCCTATTACCTACTTGTGCTTCGCCTACGGTTTGCCACCACACGTCTAGATGGCAACGACTATGTTTCCGTCAGGTTTTCCCACCTCGTCACGTCCTCGTTATAAGGGCTCCTTTGAAATGTGAGAATCTAAAAATATAGGAATAGAAAAAACATAAGCATATGATATGAATGTATGTGGAAAACAGAGGATTTGAAAATATATGAAAAATTAGAGATGTTATATTTAGAACACATGAAATAACTAAACACAGAAATTTATCTAAACATTCATATTAAAATAGAATAAAGCTACTTATGTATTTCTCACTTGAAGTTTTGAGCATTGCTTTGCTTTGGACTTAACAAAGAAAAGAAAAAAAGAGGTTGGAGTGGATGTTTAAATTCGTATGCTTTTCCTATGAAATCTAAGGAAAAGGAAATTTCCTTCATTTTTTCCATCCACCGTTCCAAATGAGTGAATAGTATCAATTCTTATACGAATTCGAATCCTATATTTTTTCCATAAAAATCCTTCAAACCAAAGGAACCCTAAAATCCCCGTCCCTGCATGGGTACGGGAACCCGATGGGTCGGCCCCTTCGCCTCGCGCCTCTAGCCGCTGCCACAAGCCCCGCATCTCTAGCCGCCGCTGCGAGCTGTTGGGATATGAGGAGGCTACGCTAGAGCTTAATTTCAAAAATTTACCTCGTTAGCCCAGAAACCATGCGTGTAACGAGATCATGGATCGTTACCTTGTACCACGAGACGCGCTCGGGCAGTGGAAGTAGAGTTGAAGTAGCGCATCCTCGAGCAACTCTTCTCTCTGCTCCATTCGTTCGTCGACGATCTGACGATGATCCGATGATCCGGCGAACTCCGCAGGGAGAATATGAGCACCGACGTAGCAACGGCGCCTCCACGGTATCCACACGTACAGGGACGGAATCACCTCGCGCCTACGTCCTAGCACCACTCGCGAGGTCCGGAGAGATCAATCACAACCCTTATGATCGTGGGGAAGAGGTGGCGGCTAGGGTTAGGGTGAAGTAACAATGAACAGCAGCCTTCACGTGCTAGCCCTACCCCTCTTTATATAGTGCACCATCGTGGGCCTTTAATCCGCATTTAAGCCCAACAGATCTAATCTGTTCGTGTGTTCCGGAACTTTCGGCTATAGCCGGAACTTTCGGCCACCGAAACTTCCGGATCGTATCCGGAACTTCCAAAATAGACCTTCTGTATCGAATTAATTCTTGACCCGGAACTTCCGGTTCGTCCAGAACCCGAAACTTTCGGTTACAGCCGAAACTTCCGGTTCGTCCAGAAAATTGAATACCGAGGCTGACCCAGAACTTCTGGTCCTACCAGAACTTCCGGATGCTCCAGAACCCGAAACTTCCGGCTACAGCCGGAACTTCTGGTTCCCCCAGAATTTTCTTGGGCACTATTCCATCAATCTCCCACTTGCACAAGAACCAATTCTTTTCAAGATTTGAATTCCATCCCCTTAAGCATGTGACTCGATAGGTTCATACGCACATAGTCGCTACCCGAAAACCATTTCCAGATCACCGATCAATAGCGATACCTAGCAGCACATATTGACCCCCGAAAGCATACAAAGTCAAAACCATACTTTCTGAATCTTGATATACTCACACACCAATCCCTTTACCACACGACATCAATCAAGCTTAAGGCGAGATATGTGCCATCCATGTTGGTAGTTCGACACTTCACTCGATCAAGTAGTGGATTCAATCATGATCAACTATTTGATCATAGTGGTATGGCCATGCACTTTCCAATCCGACTACCTCGAGGGGCCCAGAGACGTCTTTCCCGTTATGTAGGAGGGGTAAATTCCATCTTGACCGCTCACATCCCATGACATGTTTCGTGACACACCCAAAAGCAACCTTTATAACTACCCTGTTACGGAATAGCGTTTCGAAGCCCCTAAGTGTGCTACTACACATTCTGGAATCAATGACGATCTCAGGTCTAAGGATTCTGCACGTACACCATTTGAGATGACAACTGATGGCACATATAAAATAACAATCCTAGCAGTATCTCAAGGTGGGTCTATCCAACTCTATGTTCATTAACATGAGTCCACATCACTGATTTGACATTTCTATGTCTATGATCTGCAAAACATGATCATCAATCAGACATATGTGCTAATCTATGAATCATCACTGTCCCACATGATGATATGAGATTAGGAATCGTTTAGAACAACATCATAACACAAAGAGTCTCATAAACAATTCATCAACTTGCTAATCAATATAAAAGACATTTATTTAAGGAACAAGATAACAAATTATTCAAATGTACATCAGCATAGACAAACCAACTTCTTCTCACATATACTCGACTCACTCACGTAAATATCTAATACCCATAGAGCTCAAGTGTGCCCCATGTCTGGGCTGTGAGAGAGGCTTCGTCAACGAATTGGCTATGTTTAAATCCGTGTACACCTTACATATCTTTACATCACCTCTATCTATAATCTTACGGATCAGGTAATAGCACCGCAGTATGTGCTTGGACTTCTGGTGAGGCCTAGGCTCCTTGGCTTGCGCAATGGCACCACTATTATCACAATAGAGGTCCACTGGACTGGACGCACTAGGGACAACACCCAACTCAAAAACAAACTTTCTGATCCAAACTGCCTCCTTCGCAGCTTCCGAAGCTGTAATATACTCGGCTTCTATCGTTGAATCTGCAACCATTTCTTGCTTAGAACTCTTCCAACTCACTGCGCCTCCATTGAGGCAGAACACAAATCCAGATTGCGATCGCAAATCGTCCTTATCGGTCTAGAAGCTGGCATCGGTGTAACCATTTACAACGAGCTCCTCCTCGCCTCCATAGACTAGGAACATATCCTCAGTTCTTCTCAGGTACTTAAGGATACTTTTTACTACCGTCCAATGACTTTCACTCGGGTTTGAGTGATATCTGCTCGTAACACTTAGAGCATAAGAAACATTTGGGCGTGTACAAAGCATGGCATACATGATGGATCCGATTGCGGAGGCATACGGGATCGCACTCATTTTCTCCAGCTCATCAGGTGTCGAAGAACACTGACTCTTGCTTAGAGAAATACCATGTGACATTGGCAGAAAACATTTCTTAGAATTCTGCATATTGAACCGTTTCAATACATTGTCAATGTACATGCTTTGGCTTAATCTAATTAACCTTCTCAATCTCTATAGATCTTTATGCCCAAGATGTATGCTGCCTCTCCAAGATCTTTTATTGAGAAAATTTTTCTCAATGAAGCCTTGACAGCATCTAGCATAGGAATATCATTTCCAATCAACAATATGTCATTTACATATAAGACCAGAAACACAAGTGAGTTCCCACTAGCCTTTTTGTAAACACAAGGCTCTTCTTCGTTCTTGATGAAGCCAAACCCTTTGACTACCTCATCAAAACGTAGATTCCAACTCTGAGAAGCCTGCTTCAGCCCATAAATGGATCTTTGTAGTTTGCAAACTTTCCCAGCATTCTCTGGATCATCAAGACCTTCAGGTTGTGTCATGTACACATCCTCACTTAGGTTTCAATTAAGGAAAGCCGTCTTGACATCCATTTACCATATCTCATAGTCATAAAATATGGCAATTGCTAGGATGATCCGAATAGACTTTAGCATAGTGACGGACGAAAATGTTTTATCATAATCAACACCTTGAATCTGCCTGAAACATTTCGCCACCAATCGTGCCTTATAGATGTGAACATTTCCATCAACGTCTATCTTTTTCTTAAAAATCCATTTACACTCGATAGTTTTTACACCATCGGGTGGATCGACCAAGTTCCAAACTTGATTCTCTCGCATGGATTCT
>KE372922.1:0-13883 GCA_000418225.1 Zizania latifolia
GTGGATCAGACGGCAGCGACGCGCGGCGATTAATTGGTGGAGGGGCGATTAATCGGGTTGACTACCAATTAATCGGCTTGACCAGCCGATTAATCGTCCCTCCGATTAATGGGCCGATTATGCAGTAAATTAACTGCAGAGCTGCCGAGCACCGATTAATCGGCTAATCGGCCGATTTTTTCATCACTGAATTAATTGATTGTTAAGTTGATTATTTATCAAAGCTAACATGAACTTTTAGTATCATCTGTGCACCATGTGATCAGGATCCCAAATCCATTAATCACTGACTGGTAGGATGCCCAGTGTCCAGACAATGGAAGCTCCAATATTCGGAATTGCTTACCAATTGCTGAAAAGTTTGATGTTTGGTTTTACTAGACAATGGAAGGAAACAATGAAAGGATTTTATATTGTTGTTAGCCTTGCGTTTTATATGATCTGGAAAGAGAGGAACAACAGAGTTTTTGACAACAGGGCAAGGTCGGAATCATAGTTCTTGGTGGCTATTGTTGGGAAGGCTACATTATGGATGTGTCACGGCCCTCAACTAGCGGAACGTGGGGAAGAGAGCGGAGGGCATAGTCCGTGGCAGACGGGAGGACGAGGGTGTGCTGTCCCTCGCTTCTCCGGCGCCGTGACAGCGTGGAGAGGGCCGGCGCAGGCAGGAGCCGACGCAGGGAGGAAAGGTAGATATTTTGTGATAAAAGATTGCTTTATTCTTGATTGATTCGTTTACAATCTGCTGGCCCCTTTATATAGAGGAGGGGCTGCCCTATCTTTAGAAACTAGAATAATATAGGAAATATATCTAGGGAAATAATCCTGGTATTTAGGAAATAAGAGATAGCATGTTGATTGTGATCTTTAGGGGATCCTAATCGGATCAAGTTGGGCCGGCGCACCCAACGGCTGGGCCGGCGTAGCCCGCTGCCGGTGGTGGTAGATGCGCCGCCACCTGACATCTTCCCCGCCGTTGAGAAGCAGCTCGTCCTTGAGCTGGAAGGTCGGGTACAGCCGAACAAACTCGTCGTGGGGCACCCATGACGTATCAGACGACGGCTGATGATCCCACTACACAAGGAGCTCCAAGCGGTCATGGGCACGACGAGCTTTGATGAACTTCTCAAGCTGTTTACACACCCAACCATGGCAGAGAGGAGGGAGCGCTAGTGTTGTTGTTGGAGGTGTGCCGACGAAGGGCTTCAGCAAACCAACATGGAAGACGTCATGGATATGGGCGGACGGAGGAAGCTGCAGCTTGTATGCAACCTCGCCCACGTGCTGCAACACTTAAAAGGGCCCAAAGTACTTGGGCCCGAGCTTGCCGCACCCATGGGAGGAGACCGACGCGGCAGGTCGATGGAGAAGGCGTAGCCACACCCATTCCCCAACGGCGAAGGCGACGTCCTAGTGGTCATTGTCGACTTGTCGTAGTGGTGCTTGTAGTGCTGTTGCGATTGCTCGAGACGATCCTGGATTTTCTCTAGAAACTCATTCCGTTCCTTGAGGAGGTCGTAGTGGTGCTTGTAGTGCTGTTGCGATTGCTCGAGACGATCCTGGATTTTCTCTAGAAACTCATTCCGTTCCTTGAGGAGTTGATCCACCGCAAGAAGGTTGGCCGACCCATGATCATGGCGGTGTAGGCTGGGCAGGTTGCGTCCATAAACCACCCGAAACGATGATGTCTTTATGGCCGACTGAATGGAGGTATTGTAGGCGAACTCGGCCCGCGGAAGCTAGCGAAGCCATTGCCGAGGCTGGTCTCCTGTTAAACATTGGAGATACATGACAATGATCTTGTTGACTACCTCGGATTGGCCATCGGACTACAGGTGGTAGGCAAAGCTGAGATGCAACTTGACGCCGGTCAAACGGAAGAGTTCCGTCTAGAAGCTGCTAGTGAACACCGGATTGCGGTCGCTGACGATGGATGTCGAGATGCCATGGAGTCGTACAATCTCCGTGAAGAAGGCGTTGGCGACCGATAGAGCCGTATAGGGATGACTCAATGGGATGAAATGTGCCATCTTCAAGAATCGGTCCACCGTGAGGATCACCGTTTTACCATGGAGCTTATGTAGGCCTTCGATGAAATCCATGGCGATGTCGGCCCACAATATCGATGGGACAAGTAGGGGCTAGAGATGGCCAGCCAGATGAAGATGTTCCGCCTTGTTGCGCTAGTACACTACGGAGGCCCACACGAAATCCTGGACGGCGGTGTGGGCGTTGGGGATGTGGAAACCAGCCCGGAGATGGTGTAATGTCTTCTGAATGCCCTCATGTCTGACATCATGTGCGGATTGCAGGACGGCTAGCAAGGTCGGTGATGAAGCTGGGATGTAGAGGTGACCACGGAAGGTGATCATGCCATCCGTTATCGCCCACGGAGCCGGTTAAGTGCTGATGACAATGCGTGTGTGCAACACTTGAAGGTTGCTATCCTGCTCGAGCTCTTGCAACAATGTGTCATAGAGGTCGAAGCGAGCAATCGAGATGGCGTGGATGGTCGGCGCCTGCTTAGTATCACGTCGCAAGAGCACATCGGCCATGATGTTAGAGCGACCCATCTTGCACTCGACCTCGAAGTCAAACCCGAGCAACTTGCTGACCTAATAGTGTTGCGGAATCATGGACAGCCGCTAGTCTAGGAGGTAGTTCAGGCTGTAGTGGTCGGTGCGGACGATGAATGGGTGGCCCCAGAGATAGGGACGCCAGTGTTAGATGGCCTGCACCAAGCCGATGAGCTCTCGTTCGTAGTCTGCGTGACTGACGTGTCGGGGGGCACTGGCGACTAAAGAAGGCGATGGAGCCCTGCCTTGATGAAGGACCGCACCGATGCCATGGCCCAAGGTGTCACACTTGATGAAGGGCTTCCCAAAGTCGGGCAGCTACAGAACTAGTGCCGACGTGAGTGCGTCCTTGAGGCGCTGGAAGGTCGTGGTCTTTTTGGACCAGAGGAAGGCGTCCTTCCAAAGGAGCTTGGTGAGCGGGGTGGCAAGCTCTCTAAAGCCACGGATGAACTTGCGATAGTACTCGGCTAGGACTAGGAAGCCACACACGACTCAGGCTGAACGCGGCCGTGGCCAAGCGTTGACAGCCTAGACCTTCTACTCGTCCATGGCGACGCCTACAGCTGTGATGACATGTCCCAAGTAGGCCACCGACGAAATGCCGAAGGAGCACTTGGAGCACTTGATGAAGAGTCGATGTTGTCGAAGTGTGGATAACATGAGATGGACATGCCATAAATGCTCGAACCATGACGAGCTGTAGATGAGTATGCCTTCGAAGAACACCAAGACGAAACGGCAGAGGAACTCCCATAGTATCTCATTCATGAGTGCTTGAAAGGTTGCTCATCGAGTAGTTCATCGACCACCGGAATCAGAAATTTGTCCTTGATGGTTGCCGCATTGAGAGCTTGGTAGTCGATGCAGAATCGCTAGGAATCATCCACACAAGCTCGGTTTTCTGCACTAGGGCGGACATGTATGGCTGAACAGCCACTACGTTTGTGCCTGCCTTCAAGTGAATATGGTGGTAACTTGAGCAAGCTAGGGGTAGGCTATGCGGCTCCTAAAAGATGTCGGCGAAGTTGTCGAGGAGGGCAGGCAACAGGTCATCGGTGCTGCAGGCGAGTGTGTGTGGCAACGCATAGTGCTCCGGCCGCCCATTCCACACGACCTGCTAGCCTGTGCGGACGAAGCCCATCGTCAGTTTGCTGAAGTCCCAGACGATGGGTCCGAGGGATCCCAGCCATTGAACACCGAGGACGAGGTCGTATCCATCTAGAGGAAGGGCCAGACAGTCGATGACAAACTCGTCGTTGTTGACGATGAAGTGGATGCCGCGATAGAGGCCCAAGCTCGTCACCCGTTCACCATTGGCGACCGTGACATGGACTCCGGAGCATGGTGTGACGACGAGGCCGGCGTGCTACGCCACAGTGTCGGCGATGAAGTTGTGCGTCAAGCCCGAGTCTAGCGGGGCCACGAGAGGGACGACGCCGATGGTCGCGCGCACCGTCATGGTTCATCCAGAACATGGTGTGATGCCCGTCAATGCCAATAGGGAGATAGCCGGGTCGTCTGGTGTGTCATCGGCCAACATGTCGTCGATGCACAAGTCGACCTCCATGACAAAGAGGCGCTTGCATTGCCGATTGTTCCTGAGAACGAACTTCTCGTCGCAGTTGAAGCAGAGGACTTGCTCACAGCGTGACTGTAGCTCAGCCGAAGAGAAGGCCCTACGCTGGGGATGGTTGGTTGTCGACATAGTGTCGACGCTTGGTGTCGTCGATGGAGCATGTTGGTATGGAGCGAAGCGTGCTGTAGCATGGTTTTGTTGTGGAAGAGCTGCTGCTCGACGCTCATAGGCACGAGCGAGGCTCACTGCCGTCTCTAGTGACTCCGGGTTCCAAAGCTCAACATCCATCTTAAGGGCATCCTGCAAGGCGTGGGTGAAGAGACAGATCTGTTGTCGCTCGGTGAGGGAGTAGACATGACAAGCCAGGCACATGAACTGCTTGTAGAAGTCATCGACAGATCTTGTGCGCGTAAGGCTGGCCAGTTCCCCTAAGGGGTTGCTGCGCACTGGCGGCCCAAACCTGGTGTTGATGAGAGCGACGAACCGTGGCCAAGATGGTGCATCGTTGTTGTCCCGCTTGTAGTGATAGTACCATAAATGTGCATCATCTAGGAGATGGAACGAAGCCAGCCATACCTTGTCATCTTCTGACGTGCGTTGTCCATGGAAGAACTGATTGCAGCGATTAAGCCACGGTGGCGGATCCGATGTCCCGTCGAACGTTGGAAAGTTCAACTTGTGGTACCTCGGGGCAGAACTGTTGTTGCAGCCGGCATAGTGCGTGTCGCCTGGAGGAGTCGACAGCCAGGGGTGCTGCCCGCCATGGCTGCCGGCGCGGGGTGTGTCGGTCGTCAGGAGCTCGTTGGAGCCATGCTCCAGCCGGTTGATGGCGATGTTGTGGGCTTGCTGCTGTTGTAGCACATCGTCAACCCGGCGATTGGTGCACAAGATCGTCTCGCGCATCTCATGTTGTCCAAGGAGAATCTCCTTGAGCAGATCTTCCACCGAGGGCACCATGGCTGCAGAACCGTCGACCATTGAAGTTAGGCAGTGGGAGTGGCCGAGGAAAGTGGTCTTTAATACCAAGTTGTCACGGCCCTCGACCAGCGGAACGTGGGGAAGAGAGCGGAGGGTGTAGCCGTGGCAGAAGGGAGGGCGAGGGCGTGCTGTCCCTCGCTTCCCCGCGCTATGATGGCTTGGAGAGGGCCAACGCAGGCAAGAGCCGGCGCAGGGAGGAGAGGTGGATATTTTGTGATAAAAGATTGCTTTATTCTTGGTTGATTCGTTTACAATCTGCTGGCCCCTTTATATAGAGGAGGGGCTGCCATATCTTTAGAAACTAGAATAATATAGGAAATATATCTAGCAGCAAATAGGGAAACTGTATCTAGAGAAATAATCCTGGTATTTAGGAAATAAGAGATAGCGTGCTGATTGTGATCTTTAGGGGATCCTTGTCGGATCAGGTTGGGTCGGCGCACCCAACGGCTGGGCCGGCGTAGCCCGCTCCCAGTGGTGGTAGGTGCGCCCCCACCTAACAGGAGGTGAGCTGGAGTGACAGTAAGTTTGTTCCAGTAAAGGAATTTGGCAGCTGGTCACACAGATTCTTTGTTTGTGCAGTTTATTAAGGATCTTCCTTTTCCTTTTTGTGCTTGTTTTAGCAGCCAACTCAGCTCTGTATCTGTTACTTTCTCTCTCAATGCAATGATATGCAGTTCTCCTGCATATTGTTAAGAAAAGTATCATCGAGAGCACTGCATTGCTCATTTCAAGAGCTTTTGCAGCCTCTTGCTCTAAATAAGAAAGCAACTGAAACAGATCACAAACTGCACATATTTATCACAACTGTCTGCTTAACTGTGTAAGAACTGAGAACATTAAAAAGTGGAAATACTGATTTTGCTTAGAAACTAGAGTTTTTGAAGGATACTAACATAATTCAGACAAGGGACAAACAATACAAAAAGGTAATTACCAGATCTGTACATTTGTCAAAAGAGTACATGTCAGTGACGCTTCTCCTTGGAATATATGCATGTTTAGTAATTTCTCCAGTTTCAAGGTAGCTGATTACAGACTTAAGTGTACGAAATACATGATGACTAACAGGATCAGTATAATACTGCAAAAGAAGAAAACAAACTATTAGAAAACATGAATCAAATTACTTGTCATATGGGGCCAGCACTACCAGCGCCGGACCCGGGCCAGGGACGCAGCCAGGTCCGGCGTGGCAGGCCAATCCAGCCCCTAAGCCAGGGGGATTTGCTTCCCAAATCAGTTATCTGCCTTAGCTAAATTAGTTAAGATATATTCAGGATATCTCCCTTTAGTATTTCCTTCTATATGTCCTTAGGCTCTATATATTAAGATGTAAGCCCCTTGGGCAGATTTAAGCAATAAGAAATCAATCTCCAATCTCTATCCTATTCTCTCAATCTTCTCCGTTCTCCACCATAGCTCGGCAAGGGGATCAACTGATGGTAATATGCCCTAGAGACAAGTTCTGGAGGAACCGAAAGTTCTGATTCGACCGGAACTTTTAGGCCTACTCTAGAGGCGAATTCTGGACGAATCGGAAGTTCCGAGCTTCGGTCGGAACTTCCGCGCCGAAATAAATTCGATACAAAATGTTATTTTCGGAAGTTCCGGGTTCAGAAGTTCCGGTTGGACCGGAACTTCCGGATCGAAATAAATTCGATACAGAATGTTATTTTCGGAAGTTCCGGGCCTCGGCCGGAACTTTCGGGCCGAACGTGCAGATTGGATCTGGTAGGCTTTAATGTTGATTAATGGCCTATCAGTAGGCTCTATATAAGGAAAGGAGAGGCTAGAGCGCAAAAAGCTGTTGCTGTTGGACCTCCCCTAACCCTAGCCACCACCTCTCCCCTGGCAGCACCTACTGTGGCCGCATCTCACCTAGCCTCGCGCGTGGTACTAGCATACCAGCGTGAGGTGATCCCGTTCCTGTACGTGTGGATACCATAGAGGCGCCGCTGCAATTGCGGTGCTGATCATCTCGATGTGAGGATCACAAGGCTGTATCGTCTTCGCCACCGACGATTGGATGAAGCTGGGCAAAGTTGATCGAGGACGCGCTTTCCTAATTCTTCTTCCGCTACCCTAGCGCGTCTCGCGACTAGAGGTAACGATCCATGATCCCATTACTCGTATGGATCCTGGGTTGAGCGGGGTAGAAAAAGTTTTGTTTTATGCTAGCGTAGCCTACCTGTTCCGCAACAGTGGTATCATAGCCTACGTACATAGTGTTCGATCTAGATCATATACATATAGGTGATATGTGGTGAAAATAGATTAGATCTATTGTTCTTGCGTCGGATTTTCGAAAGTTCCAGTCTCCAGCCGGAACCTCCGGGCCAAAATGATTTTCGTCCAGAAAGTTATTTTCGGAAGTTCCGAGTTTGACCCGGAAGTTCCGAGCTAAATTAAATTTGATACAGAAGGGTGATTTCGGAAGTTCCAGGCCTTGAGCCGGAAGTTCCAGATCCACTTTTAGTCATGCATAGATTCGACGCCTAACTTATTTTTGCAGAGAATGTTGTGACTAGTATGACCGTGTGATGTATATGATGCATGTGTGTAATTTTCATGGCCTGCGTGTTATGGTTAATTATAGCCCAAGGCTGTTCTATTGTTGTACGACATGCATGTCGACATGTAATGCTTCTTCTCATGTAATTTATATAGTGCTATTAGATATAATAGACTCATACAAGATCATGGAGGCTTAAAGCGTGATGACCCAAAGGATAGAAACCGTGGAGATGTAGATCACCATGTGAGAAGGGCCATATTATGTCACAGTTAATATGATTGCCTGTGATATTTACTTATATTGCTGTCATACTATTCTTTTATGTTTTGTATGCGGTAGGCATCATTACCATGTTAGAATAGTTTCCCTCAGAAAATTAAAAGTCATTGATGCCATTTCCGCTAGCTGCACCTATAAAGGTTTTTGATCAATGTATGGTAGGTCTGCCAAAGCAGAGTGCCATCTTTTATCTTAACCAGCTGATAATGCATCTGCCGCGGATCGAAGGGCTTATGAAAAACACGCCAACGATTCAATTGATATTAGCTGTCTCATGCTTGCCTGTATGTCCTCTGAGCTTCAGAAGCAAATATGAGAACAAGGATGCCTACGATATGATCGTGAGACTCAAAGGCATGTTTGAGAACCAAGCTCGGGCCGAGAGGTAAAACACCTCAAATTCCTTGTTTGCATACAGGTTGGCAGAAGACAGTCTAGTCAGTGCTCATGTGATCAAGATGATTCGTTATACTGAGAGCCTGAAAAAACTTGGTTTTCCCCTTGGCCAAGAGTTGGTTACGGATGTGATTCTCTGGTCACTCCCTACGAGCTTAGAGCCATTCTTCTTAAACTTTCATATGAACAGCATGATGAAAAGCATGGCTGAATTGTATGGGATGCTAAAGACTGCTGAGCAAAGCATTAAGAAAAGCTCTAGTCATGTGATGATGGTTCAGACGGATATCAAGAAGAGAAAACGTAAGGGCAAGGCTAAAGCTTCAGATGAGATCTCGAGCTCTAAGTCTAAATTTGTTAGAAAGTCCAAGGGTGGCCCTGCTACTTTTAACACTTGCCACAACTGCCATAAGATTGGTCATTGACGGAGGAACTATAAGTTATCGTTGAAAAAACTCAAGAAGAAGAGAAGTAAGACTTCCACTTCAGGTATAAATGTTATTGAAATTAATCTTGCTACTCGTCAAAGTGATTCATGTGTATTTGATACCGAATCAATGATTCATATTTGCAAATCGTTGCAGGGACTGAATAGAAAAAGGAAGCGTGCAAGAGACAAGTTGGATGTCCGCGTTGACAATGGTGCAAGAGTTGCTGCAGTGGCCGTCGGCGTTTATTCCTTATCGCTACCCTCAGGATTAGTTTTGGAATTGAATAATTGTTATTACATTTCTGCCTTGGGTAGAAACATTATCTCTTCTTCATGTTTGGAAGAGAAAGGTTATGAATTCATAATAAATAGCAAGTGTTGTTCGATATTTTTGAATGGTATGCTATATGGTATTTGTCCATTGTTGAATAGATTATATATTCTGAATCTTGAGGATATAAATGTTTATAACATTAATACGAAGAAGCCACGGCTTGATAATTTGAATCACACTTTTGTTTGGCATTGTCGTTTAGGTTATATAAATGAGAAGCGCATATAAAAGCTCCATAAAGATAGTCTTCTAGAGTTATTTGATTTCGAATCATTTGACACATGCGAGTCTTGTTTACTTGGCAGAATGACTAAGACGCCTTTCACTGATCAAAATGAGAGGACGAATGAATTGTTGGCCCTTCTACATATAAATGTATGTGGACCAATGAGTTCTACAGCCAGGAGTGGTTTTCAATACTTCATTACTTTTACCGACGACTTTAGTAGATTTGGTTACATCTACTTAATGAGGCATAAGTCTGAATCCTTTGAAAAGTTCAAGGAGTTCCAGAATGAGGTACAAAATCATATAGGCAAGATAATTAAATTTCTGCGATCGGATCGTAGAGATGAATATTTGAACCATGAGTTTATTGATCATCTAAAGCAATGTAGAATTGTTCCACAGCTAACTCCACCGGGCACACCTCAATGGAATGGAGTGTCCGAGCGAAAGAACCAAACTTTATTAGATATGGTCCAATCAATGATGAGTCAATCTGATCTTCCATTGTCCTTAGAATACGCTCTAGAAACTGCAGTTTTCACCTTAAACAGGGTTCCATCTAAATCTGTAGAGAGGACACCATATGAGATATGGACTGGGAAGCGTCCCGGGTTATCTTTTCTAAAGATATGAGGTTGTGAGACCTAAGTAAAACGTTTGACGTCTGATAAGCTCACTCCCAAATCTGATAAATGTTTCTTTGTGGGATATCCTAAAGAAATCAAAGGATATTACTTCTATAACCGGAAAGATGGCAAAGTGTTTGTCGCCCGGAATGATGCCTTTCTTGAGAAAGAGTTTCTCTCGAAAGGAGTTAGTGGGAGTATGGTGCGACTCAAAGAAGTTCGGGAACCACTCGAAAATGTCTCAGCTCCTATTGAACCACAACTCGATATGCAAGACGTTGCAGAACCTGTTGTCGAGACACCAGGCCCACGTCAGTCGGAAAGGGTTAGTCGTGCGCCCGAGCCGTTTACGTTGTTAACCACAAGGCAGCGCGACATATTATTTTTGGAAAATGATGAACCTAAGACCTACTCGAAAGCAGTGATAGGACCAGTCTCTCAGAAATGGCTTGGAGCCATAAAATCCGAATTAGAATCCATGCGAGAAAATCAAGTTTAGAACTTGGTCGATCTACCTAATGGTGTTAAAATTATCGAGTGTAAATGGATTTTTAAGAAAAAGATAGACGTTGATGGAAATGTTCACATTTATAAGGCACGATTGGTCGCGAAAAGTTTCAGGCAAATTCAAGGTGTTAATTATGATAAAACATTTTCGTCCGTCGTAATGCTAAAGTCTACCCGGATCATCCTAACAATTGCCGCATAATATAACTATGAGATATGGTAAATGAATGTCAAAACGGCTTTCCTTACTGGAAACCTGAGCGAGAATATGTACATGACACAGCCTGAAGGTTTTGTCGATCCGAAAAATGCTGAAAAAATTTGCAAGCTTCAAAAGTCCATTTATTGGCTGAAGTAAGATTTTCGGAGTTGGAATCTTCGTTTTGATGAATTGATCAAATGGTTTGGTTTCATCAAGAATGAAGAAGAGCCTTGTGTTTACAAAAAGGCTAGTGAGAGCGCACTTGTATTTCTGATATTATATGTAGATGACATATTGTTGATCGGAAATGATATTCCAATTCTCGATACTGTTAAATCTTCGTTGCGAAAAAATTTCTAAATGAAAGATCTTGGAGAGGCAGCATACATATTGGGCATAAAGATCTATAGAGATAGATCAAGAAGGCTAATTAGATTAAGCCAAAGCACGTACATTGACAAGGTATTGAAACGGTTCAATATGTAGGATTGCAAGAAAGGTTTCTTGCAAATGTTACATAGTATTACTCTCAGCAAGAGTCAGTGTCCTTCGACACCTGATGAGTTAGAAAAGATGAGTGTAATCCCGTATGCTTCCGCAATCGGGTCCATCATGTATGCTATGCTTTATAGACACCCAGATGTTTTCTATGCTCTAAGTGTTACGAGCAGATACCAATCAAATCCGGGTGAATGACACGAGGTGATAGTGAAGATTATTCTCAAGTACTTGAGAAGAACTAAGGATATGTTCCTAGTCTACGGAGGTGCGGAGGAGTTTATTGTAAATGGTTACACCGACGCTAGTTTCCAAACCGACAAGAACGATTCGAGATCGCAATCTGGATTTATGTTCTGTCTCAATGGAGGCACAGTGAGTTAGAAGAGTTCCAAGGAAGAAACGGTTACAGATTGAACAACGGAGGCTGAGTACATAGCAGCTTCTGAAGCTGTGGAAGAGGCTGTTTTCCTGTTTGAATCAGAAAATTTGTTTTTGAGCTGGGTGTTGTTTCTAGTGATTCCAGTCTAGTAGATCTCTATTGTGATAATAGTGATGCCATTGCGCAAGCCAAGGAGCCTAGGTCGCACCAGAAATCTAAACACATACTACGGCGCTATCACCTCATCCGAGAGATCATAGATAGAGGTGATTAAAAGATATACAAGGTGTACACGGATTTGAACATTGCCGATCCGTTAACGAATCCTCTCTCACAGTCCAAGCATGAGGCGTACCTGAGCTCTATGGGTATTAGATCCTTGTGTGATAGAGTCTAGTGTATGTGAGGAGTCTTGTTTATGCTAATGTATTTTAGATATTTAGTTATCTTTTTCCTTAAATAATTATCTTTTACATTGATCAGCAAGTATGTGACTTGTTTGTGAGACTCTTTATTTTATTGTGATGTTATTCTAAATGATCTCTAATCTCATATCATCATGTGGAATAGTGATGATTTATAGATTAGCACATCTGACTGATTGATGTTCATATTTTATGGATCATAGATATGGAGATATCATATCAGTGATGTGGACACATGTTAGAGAACATGGTGTTGGATAGACCCATCTTGAGATACTGCTAGGATTGTTATTCTTGATGTGCCATCAGTTATCATCTTAAATAGTGTACCTACAGAACCCTTTGACCTGAGATCGTCATTGATTCCAGAATGTGTAGTAACACACTTAGGAGCTTCCAAACGCTATTCCGTAACTGGGTAGTTATAAAGGTTGCTTTCGGATATGTTATGAAACATGTCATGGAATGTGAGCGGTAAAGATGGAATTTACTCCTCCTAAATAACGGGAGAGACGTCTCTAAGCCCCTCGAGATAGTTGGATTGGGAAAGTGCATGGCCATGCCACTATGATTAAAGAGTTAATCATGATTAATCCACTACTTGATCAAGTGAAGTGTCGAGCTATCATAAGGGTGGCACGAATCTCGCCTTGAGCTTGACTGATGTCGTGTGGTAAAGGGATTGGTACGTGAGTATATCAAGGTTCAGTTGATATGATCTTTGTATGCATTTAGGGGTCAGTACGTGTTGCTAGGTACCGCTATTGACTAGTGATCCGGAAAAGGTTTCCGGGTAGTGGCCGTTTACATATGAACCTATTAAGTCACACGCTTAATGGATAGGATTTAAAGCTTGCAAGTATTGACTCTAGTGCAAGTGGGAGATTGATGGTAATATACCCTAGAGACAAGTTTTGGAGGAACCGGAAGTTCTGATTGGACCGGAACTTCCGGGCCCGCCCTGGTGTCGAGTTCTGGAGGAACCAGAAGTTCCGGTTGGACCAGAACTTACAGGCCTACGCTAGAGGCGAATTTTGGACGAATCGGAAGTTTCGGATTCGGTTGGAACTTCTGGGCCGAAATAAATTCGATACAGAATATTATTTTTGAAAGTTCCGGTTGGACCGAAAGTTCCGGGTTCAGAAGTTCCGATTGAACCAGAACTTCCGGATCGAAATAAATTCGATACAGAATGTTATTTCGCCCGAAACTTCCGGACCGAAAGTGCAGATTGGATCTGGTGGGCTTTAATGTTGATTAAAGGCCCATCAGTGGGCTCTATATAAGGAGAGGAGAGGCTAGGACGCAAAAGGCTGTTGCTGTTGGACCTCCTCTAACCCTAGCCGCCACCTCTCCCCTAACCGCACCTGCTGTGGCCGTATTGATTGATAAGTCTTTGTGATCTTTGTACTTGGTCAAGTCTTAGGACAGCATCTTAGCATCTTTAGGACAGCATCTTAGCATCTTTAGGACAGCATCTTTAGGACAACATCTTAGCATCAAGACTAGCATCTTGGCATATGCTCTACATGGCTGCCTATAAAATGTATCCACACCCCTTGGGTTGGCATGGCATTGTGTGAGAAATAAACCAGAAAATTTTCCCAACTCTTCCTAGTGTCATCCTCTCAATGAGTAAGAGTGCAGCTACTAACAAGTGGTATCAGAGCCGTACTTTCCTGTAGCTTGAACATCTCCTGCTCATCTCCTTCCCCAGCCACCCTACGTCCCCGGCCGGCAGCAGGAACACTGCTGCTCCTGTTTACTCCTCTCCCTCTGCGCAGACGAGTAGCAGCCCGTCAGCCTCTTCCCCAAGCAGCAGCCCCCTAGTGGTGCGCCATGTCCGCAGGAGCGTCTCAGCGTTCGGTCGGCTCGAGCACGCGGCATCGGCAGGAGGCCGAGGTCGCCGCAGCAGAAGAGCGCGAGCG
>KE372922.1:23688-47063 GCA_000418225.1 Zizania latifolia
GAGCTGCGAATCGGTGCGCGTCTCAATTCTCGTAACGCTGGGGGGCCCGCCGCTTGGTAGGCGTCCGTACTGGAGCGCTGGTGATGCGGCCGCACCAGCGGTCGGCTCTTTACGATTTTGGGGGAGCAAGCAAATGCTGGGCTTCGGACGGTGCAGGTAGGTTGCGTTCCACTTTGTCCCGGACAGCAGAGGACAGCAGCGTTGGTCTCGTGGAAGTGCTCACAAAGGGCACACCAAAATGCATACTTCCATCCGAACGTAATTACTTTAACGAAAATGATTAGTACAGGTCGTTCGACGTACCGCGTTTTGTCGGACACTTAGCCCATAAGCTCGCGCGGCCCAACGCGTGCTGCATAGTCAACCCAACGTGCACGGCCAACGCATAGCCAGTAACAAAATTTGAAGATAAATGTTTCGTCAGTTGAAGATGAATGCTTCACTAGTTGAAGATAAATGTTTTACCTGTTACAATAGCTGAAACTCAATGTTTTATACGTAAGAACAAAATGGTTCACCATGTTATTTCAAATGTTTTATCTTTTTATTTTAAATGTTTCACCCTTTTATTTCAAATATTTTTCACTTTTTTATTTCAAATGTTTTACCTGTTGAAGACGAATGTTTCACCAGTTAAAGATGAATGTTTCACTTGTTGAATGTTTATTTCTATATTTGACATGTTAAACATAAATATATCAACTGTTGAAGATAAGTATTTCACCTGTAGAAGATAAATGTTCACATGTTGAAGATTTTTATTTCGAAATGTTTCACCTGTTAAATATGAATGTTTTATCTGTTGAAGGTGAATGTTTTACCTATTGAAGATAAATATCTCACATGTTGAAAATGAATGTTTCAATATGAAGATGAATGTTTTATGATATGTTTCACCTGTTAAAGATAAATGTTTTAACTGTTGAAGATAAATGTTTCAACTGTCTAAGACAAATGTTTCACTAAGCGATGCGCGATGTGGACAGCAGGTTTCAATCGGACGGCTGTGATGCGTTGCGCGAAAATCAAACGGCGGTGGACTGCGTCCGACGACTAGCGCTCAGTAGAACGTCCGAGTGTTATTCACGTCCATACTTTAATGGATAACTTTAACACTAGTAGGATAAACCATTATATTAATGTTTAAGTGAAATGGATGATTTCTTTAGCTCTTCATTTAATATTTATTAAACTTAATTGCTTAGTCGATTTCTATTTAGCAAGAAGCTTCTTGAGATCAAGATGTATCTCATTTTCAATGATGAGTAAGGGTGTGTTTGTTTCAACTAGAGATTCTTAGTAGCTAGCTAGTCTGAGTATCTAGCTGGTTAGTCTGAGTAGCTGAATAGTCTGAGTATTTAGCTGGTAAGAATCTAGAGAAGCTAGTGTTTCCTAGCTTCTAGATTTTGCAGCTACATGAGACTGGACATTTTGATGAATTTATGGGCAAGCTCGCTGCATGTGCCCATCTACACTCTCTATGCTACATTCAACTCCGATATGCCATTGTGTAACTCAGTAACGGTTTAAATTCACATCACTAGGAGAGGTTGGCTATCAACATCGATGACAAGGCAATAAAGGAGGTTTGTGCAAGTTTATTCAACTCTAGGGTACGGTCGAGGCGGTACAGGTTGAAGCAGTAATACTTCATTGGTGCATCTACTAATGAGATCAGAACAACATCTCTTGTTTCTTACATGATTGATGAATAGTGGTGTAAACTTGTTGAGGAGTGGTCAAGTGCAAAGAACAAGGTATGCGTTATCTTATAATCAATCGCTGATTAGAACAAGTAAAACCGTCATAAAGTCAAGTTTCCTCAAACTACGGGATCTCACTATTATGTTGCGTAGTTGCACTCATATGTAAGTAATAGTTGCCATCTAGTGTTACTTTTTTATTCTTCTAAAATTTTCAATAAGCAACAGTTGTCATCTAGTTGTACGCGTAGGCCACTACTCCATGTAATTGGTCCACATCCTATTTGTCGATTCTCTATCCATCATGTGCATCATATTTGTATAACAGTTCTAGTAAAACAAGAACATGGATTCAGAGCTTGGTGAAGTACGCGGTGAAGAAGTCGATGAAGAACTCAATGCAATGAAAGTCTTCAAGGTATGTCGTGCCAGTAGCAAAAAGGGTATTAGTGATGCGACAAGAGAAGCAGTTGTAAGTCGCTTCATATGCTTATTTGCTTCTTATCACTATAATATATCTTTGGGTTGCTTTAGTATTCTCTCCCTTTGGTAGTCTAGTGTTGCTTATTTCTCTATGACAAATGAAGAAAAATATTGAAATGCATAGCTGAGACAAGTTTTTGCATAAAGTCACAAACTATATATATACTAAAATTAGCTATTAATAATGTTCAACTGACACTAATTTATTATTAGTTTCCAAACAACAACGATGTGCCTTAGCTGTGATTTCCATTGGCCTTGTTCAGAAATTCAGCATGTATGTTTTTTTAAGGTTATGTATTTAGGTATGTTGAAAGCTCAAACATGTCTAAAGTGATGTTGCAAATAATTAAAATCAGGAAGCTTGACGCATTACTTAGTTGCAAAATTCCAATATGTCTTCCCTATTTGTTTATTGCTTGGATTTTTGGCTTTTTTTCACTATATAGTACATTACTATTAAATCTTTGGATGTTCTAGACTTCTATGGATACCATGCGGATAACACCTGTTACTGCTAGGCAGGCACCAATGCCTAATGCTGAGATTGTTTCCAAGGTCCTCTCCCAAAACAACTCCAACATCACTTTTTTGAAGAATGTTGGTATATCAATCAGCTCCATGATTGTTTCCAAGGTCCTCTCTCAGAACAGCTCCAACATCACTTTTTGAAAGAATGTTGGTATATCGATGAGCTCCATGATTGTTTCCAAGGTCCTCACCCAAAACAGCTCCAATATCACTTTTTTGAAGAATGTTGGTATATCAATGAGCTACATGATTGTTTCCAAGGTCTTCTCCTAGAACAGCTCCAACATCACTTTTTTAAGAATGTTGGTATATCAATGAGCTCCATGAATCCTAGGACATCGAGTGATCAATCACTTCATGAAGAACTTACAGTTGAAAAATAAGGTGCAACTGTTCTCCATCAAGAAGTTGATAAACTGAAGAAGTCTAAAGCTAATGAGCAAGAGTTAGTGATGACCCAAAGGGAATATGAGGAGTTCGAGAAGCAATAGGAAGAGAACAATCTACTCCTTCGGCGTATCCTAAACTTGAACGTACCTAGTAACTCCTCTCAGCCTTGAACTCGCGTGGATGTGGAACTTTGTGTAATGTGGTCCTAAACGCTTTTTTCTTGTCTAGATGTGGAAGATAACAATTTGTTGTGGATGTGTAACTTGAATGTGTTGCTTTTTTTCATGTTATATGGTTATGTAGCTGTCGGTAAATCATTGAGCAGTCCACTCAAGGGGGTACCCGAGGTGGTGATTAGATGTGTAAGGTAAACGCAGCGCCTTTGAACTCGATTATCGACTCTAGTAAACAAGAGCCAATGTTTATACTGGTTCGGGTCTCCTAGAGGATAATAACCCCACGTCCAGTGTTTTAGTGTATAATATGGTGTCTAAGCTTACAATACGACGCAATTAAGCTATGAAGGCTTAAGATGTCAAAAGCAAGAAGAATAAGATGCCTTTAGGGGGTGCATCGCTCTCTTTATATACTCAAGGGGTGATCCCAATAACCCATGACTCTATCCCGAGTGGATCTCTTAGATATGTATGATTGCCTACCGAACTCAGATGCTAATCTTCTAATTATAAGGATTCTGATACAAGCATATCTCTACATACCATATCTAGGGTTTGGTTTCCCGATAAGGACTCGACCTTACTTATCAGAACCAATCCCCCTTTATGGGTCGTACCAGGCTGCAATGCTAGTCTTGGCCTGCTCTAGGTCTGGACTGATAAGCCAGGGGTCACATCCCCGACAGCAATCCCCGAGCTCTTCTTAGCTTGGTTGAAAATATTCGATTGAACAAGCTGGGAGGAGCTCATCTTTTAATTTGAGTCTTTGTACTTCTGGCGAAGTCTAATGAACCTGAAAACTTCTTCAAAATGTCTTTTGTCCTCTGGTGTTGTAGGTGCTTCGGAGGAGTTTGCTTAAAGAAAGCGATCGCCGCAACTTTGGGGCCATTATGATCTTCAATGAAATCAGACTCGAGTTCCCGAGAGTTAGCTCCTGAGAACATACTCCTTTGGTCACGAGGTTCGAGTCTAGAAAATCTTGGGCGCACAAGGGCCTTGAGCATGGTCCCTCGAGTATTCGGGTCCTCGAGTGCCTGAGCCCCCGAGCGCGTGATCTCTCGAGTGCACGGGCTCCCGAGCATACAGGGCTTCGGGCGCGTGATCCCTCGAGCACATGTCCTCTCGAGCGTACCAACCCTCGAGAGTGGATGGTCTCGAGCGCATGGCTCCCGAGTATGCAAGGTCTCGGGCGCGTGAGCCCCCGAGCGTGCAAGCCCTAGAGCGCACACAGAACCCAAACATCATGAGCTCTGTCGGTCTCCCAAAAAGTAGCTTTTTGGTCTTCTCTGAAAGTAATTAATGCATTGTAGTTGAGGGGACAGAGGGGACAGAGGGGACGCCTCTGCTCTGATTAGGCCACGCGTGGGCGCAGGTGATGGGTGCAGATAAGGAGGTGGAACCATCAGATCCGAGCAGTTTAGGGGTGCACTGCTACCAAAGCATCGCCCCTCCGCGGCGGTCGTGATTGATGTCGCGGTGAAAGTGGTGCCTTTATTTAACCCACGAACCTCTTGCTTCTAGGAAGGATCATATGCCCACTCTTTTTCTTCTCATAGCTGGTCTACCTGTTGTGTTCTTCCATCGTCTTTCATGGCTTCCAACACCCTGAGTCGTGTTGCTACCCTGAAGATCTATACGGTGCCGGCCTCCCTTTTGGCCGTAAGGTTGAAGGGCTACAACGTTGAAAATCCTTGGCCACAGGTCTGTTGCTGGCCTGCTTACTTGTACTTTAGTTCACTTACTCTAGTGTTTGATGATCAATCATCATGTGACGTGATGCAGGAGGGTATCACGCCACACTTGAAGCTTTTATCTGGCGTAGATCCCCTTCTTGATGTTATGCTGTGTGCGGTGATTGTCCTGGGCATGCGCAAAAGGCTAGTAACGACCATCGTAGTGACCGCTCTTGCTTTTGATGCTCTGTTTTTCCTCTCGGTGAAGAAGGCGGTGCGGTGTCATCCCAAGAGTTCTTGTTGGTCTATAGCTAGGTAAACTTCCACTCGATTTGTTTAAGTATCCTCTGATCTCTGGGTTTTTTTGTCCTTTAGGGCCTCGGCGGGAACTGTTCTTTCGGGGGTATCGTCCTGTCCGTATTAACTGGCGCTGTGTCAGGTGAAGTTGTGGCTATCGTGGCAGTGGCTACCAAAGATTTGGTGTCCGCGGTGGCCGAGATTGCTTTGTAGAATGTTGTCTCTAGTCTTTTCATTTTCCCTTCCTATGAAGCCTTCAGAGGAGGCTATGTTCCCTTCCTTAGAGTAATGTAGTCCGTGTAAAAGTAGTCAGTTTTAAGTTTCTAATAAAGAGAACATCATGTTCTTGCCTTGCGGTGTTTTTGGATTGCCTTAATGTCTTTTGAGCTCTCGACGTATATGTGAACCTTCTGTGAATCTGTACCACCCACACGGTGTAGCGGAGATATACTTGTTGAGTTTGGTGATGTTGACGAAGGTGCACGATTATCGGTGTGCGGCTAAAGAGCCTATCCTCTCCCAAGTTCGGTTGCATGCACGGCGGCCATCTGGCGCCCAACTCAGAGGGGGATGTAGTCGGCAAGGGTCGGCGAGATCAGCGAAGATGCACGATTACGGGTGTATGGCTAAGGAGTCTACCCTCTCCTTGGTCTGGTTGCATTCACGATGACTATCTTGCACCCAACTTAGAGGGGGATGTAGTCAGCATGGGTCAGCGAAAAAGACGCTCGACTACGGGTGTACAACCCTAAGGCTTACCCCTTCACAGCCCAGTTGCATGTCTAGGGGAGGAAGTAGTCGGCAGGGTCAGCGAAAAAGACGCTCGACTATGGGTGTACAGCCTTAAGGCTTACCTCTTTCTGACCTAGTTGCATATCTGGGGGAAAGTAGTTGGTGGAAAAAAGGAGAGTGCTTCCAGTGTCGATGAGTGCCTGAACATATTAGATTTATTGACAAGAAGCAATAAGGGTTTATTACAAAAGAAGGTTAGGCATAAAATCGACGAAGGTGCTCTATGTTCCATGAGTTGGGCACTGCTTGCCCATCTTCTCGCATTAGCCTATAGGTCCCTAGCCTTGTTACTTCAGTGATGATAAAAGGTCCTTTCTAGGGGGTAGAAAGCTTATGTATCCCGATGGTTGATTATACCCGGCGAAGCACTAAATCTCTGACCTTGAAACTTCTGCTTTGTATGTTGCGGTCATGATATCACCGGAGGGTCTGTTGATATCGATCTGATTATACTACGGTCGCTATCCGGGCCTCCTCGATGGAGTCAATATCTTCAGCCCTGGTTTCTTCTGCTGTCCCCTCGTCATAGTGCTAGACTCGAGGAGGACTTGTGTAGCACGTCGACCAAGAGGATTGCCTTGGAGCCATAGACGAGGAAGAAGGGAGTCTAACCTGTTCCCCTATTGGGCTGCATGCAAAGCCCCTAGAGTACTGTCGAAAGTTCCTGCAGCCACCTCCCGGCGTATTTTTGTAGGGGATCTAAGATTTAAGCTTTTAGTCCTTGGAGGATCATCCCGTTGGCGCGTTCGCATTGCCCGTTTGCTTGAGGGTGCGCGACTGATGTGTACTTGACCTTGATCAGTCTTTCCTCGCATAAGTCCTAGAAGTTATTTACAGTCAACTGAGTCTTGAGGTTGGTTATGATTTGGTTTGGGACACCGAACTGACATGTGATGCCTTCGATGAATTTTGTTGTTTTTTTGGCAGTGCAGTTCTTTAATGGCATCACTTTTATCCACTTGGTGAACTTATCAATGGCCACTAGCAGTCGATCGATTTCTTGCAGAGCCTTCTGGAAGGGGCCGACCATATCGAGCCCCCACCAAGCAAAGGCCCAGGTTGGCGGGATTGTCTGAAGGGCTTGTGCTGGCAAGTGATTCTGTTTTACGAAGAATTGGCATCCGGTGCACCTCTTTACTAACTCCTTGGCATCGTTGTTGGCCGATGGCCAATAAAATCCTGATCGAAAAGCTTTGTCAACCAGGGTCCTAGCCCCGGCGTGGTCGCCGCACGTGCCTGCATGTATTTTGTTGAGGATCGGGAGGCCTTCGCTTGGTAGGATGTATTTCTGGAGTATCCTCGTTGAGGCCGTGCGTTTGTATAGCTTATCGCCAACAACCACGTATTGTTTGCTACGCCATGCCAGACACTCGGTTATGGTCTTGTTCTCTAGGGTTGTGCCCTTCAGAATATACTCGATGAAGGGATGCCGCTAATTGTCGGTGTGTTTGGTCATAGCCATGATTATCGGTGAGCCGGTGGCTTGATCTTCATCTTTGATGGACGCCTGGTAAGTTCCTAAACGAACACACCCATGGGGACCGTAGCTTGAGAGGACCCGAGTTGTGCCAGTGCGTCAGCCGATGAGTGTCATCGCGGGGGATATGGTGAAATTCTAGCCCGAAGAACTTGCCCTCGAACTTTCGAACCTCTGCGCAGTAAGCATCTATCTTATCGTTGGTGCAAGACCAGTCTTTGTTAACCTAGCTGATAGCTAACATGGAGTCCCCGTAGACCATGAGTCGCTTTACTTCGAGCGATATTGCTATCCGAAGTCCATGTAATATGGCCTCATACTCAGCCACGTTATTGGAAGCTTTGAATGATAGCTACAATACGTAGCGTAGTTCTTCTCCCTTTGGAGACACGAGGAGAATTCCTGCATTGTCCCCATCTATGTTTAGGGATCCATCGAAGTAAATTGTCCAGTACTCTCTTTCTTCTTAGCTCGGGGGTAGTTGGATCTTGGTCCATTCTGTGATGAAGTCGGCTAAAGCTTAAGACTTAATGGCGGTGCAGGACGAGAACTCCATTGTGTATTCTCTCAGCTCAACGGCTATTTTATGATTCGCCCGGTGGCGTCATGGTTGTGAAGTATGTCGCCCAAAGGGTATTCTGTGATGACCATAATTTTGTGGGCTTGGAAGTAATATTTCAGCATCCAAGCGGTAAGTAGGACGGCATAAAGGAGCTTCTGTACTTGAGGGTACATTGCTTTTGATAACCCAAGAACCTCCGAAATGAAGTATATTGGCCTCTAGATGGGGAAGACATGTCCCTCCTCGGGTCTCTCAACCACAATCGTTGTGCTAACAACGTTGGTTGTGGTGGCGATGTAGAGGAGAAGAACTTCTTCTATGTTTGGTGCCGTGAGGATTGGAGGTGAAGTCAGGAATTTTTTTCAGTGCCACGAATGCTTCACTGGCCTCGCCTGTCCACTGGAAGTCCTCTTCTTTCTTCAGGAGTTTGAAGAAGGGGGCTCCCCTTTCTCCTAGTCGAGAGATGAACCTCTCGAGTGCTGTTATGCAACCTGTAAGTTTTTAGACCTTCTTCATGTTGTTAGGTTTTTCTATCTTTAGTATCGCTACTATCTTATCTGGGTTGGCCTCGATGTCCTGGTTGCTGACAATGAACCCAAGTAATTGCCCCGATGGCACTCCAAAGACATATTTATCGGGGTTTAGTTTCCATCGGAACCTTCGGGTTCTCAAACATTTCAGTGATGTCGTCGATGAGTTTATCCTTTTCTTTGGACTTTATGACCATATCATCAATGTAGGCATCGACGTTGTGGCCGATTTGATCTGAGAGACATCGCTGGATGGCCCGCTCGTATGTTGCTCCCACGTTTTTAAGTCCAAATGACATGGTGGTGTAGCAGTATGCCCCAAAGGGCGTGATGAAGGAGGGTTTTTTTCCTGATCTTCCTTCTTGAGACCAATTTGATGATATCCGGAGTAGCAGTCGAGGAAACAAAGGAGGGAGCATCCTGCTGTCGAGTCCACGACTTGGTTGATTCAAGGTAATCCGAAGGGATCCTTCGGGCAGTGTTTGTTTAGGTCGGTGTAGTCAAAGTACATCCGCCATTGCCCTATCTTCTTTTTCACCAAGACTGGGTTGGCAAGCCACTCGGGGTGGTATACTTCATGGATAAATCCTGTTGCTAGAAGGCGAGCGATCTCAGCTCTGATCGGCTCTTTCCTGTCCTGTGTAAACCTCCGTAATTTCTGTTTAATTGGCTCTGCAGTCGGATATACATAGAGTTCATGCTCGATCAGCTCCCGGGGAACCCCTGGCATATCAGAGGGCTTCCACATGAAGATCTCCATGTTTGAGCGCAGGAAGCTGACGAGCGTGACTTCCTATTTGGGGTCGAGTCCTGCCCCAATTGTCATCGTTTTTTATGGATCGGCCTCGGAAAGGATGATCTTCTTGGTGCTTGAAGGTGCTGCGGAGATCCCTGAAGAAGAGGAAGCTTTAGCTGGTATTTCTGAAACCTCGGGAGGGTCCGTCCTGACCTACCTAAGGGTTTCTTCCATCCAAGTTGACAAGTCGACGGCCTCAGCCATGGCAAGGCTATCTTTCTCACACGCGCAGGAAGTGCCAATGTTTCCTCGCACAGAGATGACTCCGTTAGGGCCATGAATTTGGATATGGAGGGTCTTCTGAGGATGGCGTGAAATGGGATGTTGTAGTTCGTGACCTAGAATATTATATGCCCGGTCCTGAAATTGTCTCGAGAACTGAATATGATTGGCAAGGTAATCGAGCCGAGATGTACCGAGCCTTTTCTGGGTATGATGCCATAAAATGGAGTGTCCTCCTTTTGAAGGCTATCGACTAAAATGCTGAGGTCGACGAGGGATTGGCAGAAAAGGATGTCCAACCCACTCCCACCGTCGATCCGGACACACCTCATTTGTACTTTAAATATTACCGGGTCGACGACTAGCGGCCATCACCTAGGCTTTGGGATATTGGCCCGTTGGTCGCTTCGGGTGAAGGTGATCAGGACCTCTGACTACCGTAGCTATTGAATCTCCTCGAATCCGGTGACGTTGATCTGTTGATCCAAGACCTTCTACTACCGCTTGGTCTCGGTTAACAAGGGGCCCTTGAAGACGATGTTTACCATCTTATGGGGTTCTTGGAAGTCATTATCGCTATGAGGTCGGCTGTCTTTTCGAGGAGCATCGTTGTTGTCTCGATGCCACTTGCTCTGGCGAGGATTATTCCGAGATTCTTTAACCAATGTGTCTTGCAGGGAGTAGCATTTGCACATGGTGTGATTGCCGTTGGGGTGAAATGGACAAGGCTTGTCTAACTCCTCCTGCATCGATTCATCTTATTGGCATCTTGAATTGTAGGCTACCGCTATGGTCTTCTCTGTCTTCCTTTTTTGATCCTGCCTAGCTCGAGAGGACCGTGGGCGATCGTCTTCCCATCGGGGGGATCGTGGGCGATCATCTCTAGTCTGACAGGATCGACTCTCGTGACACAAGCGCTCTATCTTTTCCCTACCAGCGTCTTCGCTATCGGCATATCTTTTCGCGATAGAGATCATGTGTGCTATTGTCATTGGCTTCTTTCTTACGAGGATCCCATGTACTTCAGATGTGTGGTGCGGGGCTTCGATAAAATAATTGATTATGTCCTGCTCCTCTTTTTGAAGAACCTCCAAAAAAACTTCAAAGGGATTCATCCTCCTTCTGTCGTAGTTGCTGTAAATCGTATCGGGTACCAGGCTTCTGCCACGTCCCTTGGTAGTTACCGATGAAAGCTGAGCGAAGCCATGGCTAGGAGTTGATGGAATTCCTTGGCGGACTAGAGAGCCAATTGTTGGCGGAAGGTGAGAGCATGACTGGCAGATAGTTTGCCATCATCCTTTCATCGCCACCGGCTACATGGATGGCTGTGTAGTAGAGCCGTAGCCATTATGAGGGATCTGTCTTGCCATCGTAAGGCTCAATCCCTATCGGGCGGAACGACTTTGGCCACCTTACTCGCCTAAGTCGACTCGTGAATGCCGAAAAGCCATCGTGATCATCTCGACTATTGCTCCTCTTGCGATTGTGGTGGTTTCGACTCTCGCCACTGCTAGAGCCGCTGCTATCGGTGCTGCTGCCAGTGCTGCTACAGTCATCACCAGTGCTATCATCACCATCCGTCCGCTTGCAAACTTCAGAACGTATCCTGTTGTTCCATCTTCTCAGTGGCGGCGTGAGGCGAATGCCACGCGGACTGTCACCCAGTGGGGTTCCATCGCGCGATGGCTGGTACTGACCGAAGCTATTGTTCTCCTTATCTTGTGGGGAAGGAGTAGGAGGTCGGGCGAGAGTCGGGGCCAAGGCGTTGATCTGTATTGCTGCTGCCTGGGTCAAAGCCTTTGCTCGTCGTAGTTTTGGTGTCTCGGGAGAGAGCCCAGAGCTCTCTCAATTGCTACCAAATTGGTAGCAGGAGTCTTAAAGGCTCTCTAATCATCGAACTCTAGGGTGAATTCATCTTCAAGATTACAGTGGACCCCCTCTTCCTGTGCAATTTCTGCTGCCACGGCACGCCTGCGTCGGTCGCTGTTGGAGGAGGATAGTTCACCCTTGACCATCATGATGAGATTGGCCAGGAATTGAGGATCACCCGACCGTTGGCCATCCTTAGGACTGCCCATGGGTCCGACTTCTATCCATCGGCGTCGGATGACCCTTCTCTTTTCACTGGAGAAGATGACATAGTACTCGGGGTCGACCGGAATCCGTGTGTAGTTCGATCGGTCGGCCTGCTCGAGGGCCAGAGGGAGAGCTGTATTCCTCGAGTTAGCTGATCTGGAAACGGTGCTCGACGAGGGCCTCAATAGGACAAGTCATCTCACCGAATCCCCGACGAACGCCAAATTCCCGAACATGAATATGGAACCAGCTGGCACGAGAAATTCCAAAGGAGATGCCATCGGATCGTGGTGAAAGCGACGCGATCCCCTACCTGGCGCGCCAACTGTCGGTGAATCATCGAGCAGTCCACTCAAGGGGGTACCCGAGGTGGTGATTAGATGTGTAAGGGAAGCGTAGCTCCTTTGAACCCGATGTTCGAGTCTAGTAAACAAGAGCCAAGGTTTATACTGGTTCGGGCCTCTCGGAGGATAATAACCCTACGTCTAGTGTTTTAGTGTATAATATTGTGTCTAAGCTTACAAGGCGACACAATTAAGCTATGAAAGCTTATGGCGTCGAAAGCAAGAAGAATAAGATGCCTCTGGGGTGCCTCGCTCTCTTTATATACTCAAGGAGTGAGCCCAACAATCCAGGACTCTATCCCGAGTCGATCTCTTGGATATCTATAATTGCCTACCGAACTCGGGCGCTAGTCTCCTAAATATAAGGATTTTGGTACAAGCATATCTTTAGATACCATATCTAGGGTTTGGTTTCCCGATAAGAACCCGACCTTCCTTATCAGAACTAATCCCCATTTATGGACCGTACCGGACTACAATGCTGGTCGTGGCCTGCTCTAGATCCGGACTAATAAGCCCAATGCGAGGTACCCGGGGGTCACATCCCCGACAGTAGCTAAAATGTGTTATGTGGTTCGGAATGTTTCTGTTATGTGTGGTTGAATCAGCCCTGTGAAACAACAAGCATCTCTACCAGAGAACAACTACTGATGTTAGAGCATGATACATGGAAAAACAGGAAATGTACATGTGTACTAATAGTGAATAGACACTTGGACCAATGCCAAGCAGACATGTGTACTAATAGGGAACATACACATGGACCAATGGGGAGCAGACATGAGGACCAATGGGAGATAGCCAATTGGACAATGGGGGGAATATACACATGGACCAACGGGGAACGGACATGTCGATCAACCAGGAACAAACACGTGGACCAATGGGGAATGGCACGTGGGCCAATGGGGAATGAACATGTGGGCCAATGAGGAATAGATACGTGGGCTAATGGTGAACGGACACTTGGGCCAACAGAAAATGGGCACATGGACTGTTCATGTCACCTGCAAGCATAGACTGCCCACGTCACTTGATAGAATAGACTATCCGCACGTCACTTGCCAGTATGGACGATGCCATGTGGACCTAGTCATGTCATTCCTTTGGCGTGAAAATAGTTGTATGACACATGTCATTTTGTTATGGATGAAATGAGGTCTAAGAAAAAATTTACTTATTTGACATAAAACAACAAACTTGACGCTTCATTTTTGACAAACACCATTTCATCACAAAGTCGTCATAGAAATTTCTTTATAATGAATTTGGCCTCTACCATGACGATAATGTTTTGTCATGGGTGTGCACATTTCTACTAGTGATCATCAATATCTAAAATACTAAGAGATTATTTATCTATCAACTATAATTGCTACAACAAAAAAACTCGTAGAAAAACATATCCATTCTTTTATTACATTGTATACTTCACTAGATAATATATACTACTCTTGCTGCCATTGTTGGGCCAAAACGTTTTCTAGTGCCGCAGCCGACTGGTGAACCCACGCCCATAGTCGCCCCACCTTCCTTGGCATTACGCCAATCCGTTGCCCATTCCCGAGCGAGCGAGCTCTCTGATGAAAGCAGCGTATGAGAGCTTTGAAAGCAGCCTATGGAGATGAATATGTACGGTCTGCTTATATAGTAAAAACCAACGACAAGCATCAAAGAAAACCATCACTAATAATGGGCCTAGGGTTTGCAATATCATTAATGACGGGTATCATTCAACGTGCATCACTAGTGATGGGCATCAGTCAGACCTATCACTAATGCAAGACATCATTAGTGATGTACCATACCACAACCTATCACTAATGATGCCCACCTTCAATAGTGATGGGTCTAACTAACGTTAGTAACTAATGCTCTAACTTTAGCGATGGATGTAAGATGGCCTGTCACTAACAAGTTATTAGTGATATGCGTCCTTTATCTATTATTAAAGCTTCATTATTAAATGTTGTTTCTACGGTATTGCATTTTTTATGTGTGTTAAGATCTAGAATTTGTGCCCATGTGTTGACACAAAAATCACACAGAAATCTCTGCACCTTCACACTCGAAGGCCTGTGAGAGTCGTCTTAGCTCCAGTGTAGGTCCTAAAAACTCGGAGGTGTACAGAGTGTGCTAGTCAATTTGACCTGTAATTGACAAGGAAGAAAACGTGAGTTGTCCTAACGCTATCAGACGATGTCCAATCAGCATCGGTTCCGATAGCACCTGAAATAGCCATGATGCACCGTATAAAATCATTAAATGATGAACGTATCGGCTATTACTTCAAAGCTTATCATGATTTTATCGGCAAAGTGTGTGAATCGACTTAAACAATACTTTTAACATATCAATCTTTACAGTTCGAACCTAACCAATGCAGCGTAAAGACATAGTGCTAAATGCAACTAACTAGAAATAAGCCAGATCTATCAAATGATTTACATCCCATCAGCTAAAACTCCGATGAACGGCAGGTTTGTGAACTACATCAAACCGCCCCACGTGTATCATGTAAATATAATGGATTGGACCCAACCGAGATAGCATTATACTTACGATCGTCACGTGAACCTGTTTAACTTCGCTCAGAAAGCCGACATGATTGATAAAACACATTGATCTAAGCGATAAAATGCAACATGCAAATAAAAACCAATGTATTTCACCGATAAATAGCAAACCAACTGATCTAATCATAGTATTAGACTCAACCGAGAAAGCTGTAATTAGATCAACTGAATTTACCGAGAAGGCTATCCCTGGCATGATCAGAGATAGGACTGAACTGATGCAGCCTGATCCCGTACAGGGAATCGCCCTAATGCTACATACCTAAGGTGGCGATGCGCCGAGAGTTGTTTGGTTGAATTGACTAAACGTGTTTACAATGACCCCAGGCACAACTATTTATAGTCGGGGGAAAACTAATCTGTAAATGACTCAAAGTAATCGAGACACAGAATCTAAACTAACTTCTTATCTAATAGCTAAAGATAATAGGCTTGTTCAAGCTCAGGTCCACTTCACGCACATTTCAACCTTGCTCACTATGTCCCTTCTGGTGGCCCATCGGCCTAGCCAGCAAATCCGACGGTGAGTGTTTCTCATGCCCTATCGGCCCAGTTTCTGGTGTCAACACATGCCCCCCGAGTTTGGAATATAAGGAGTCATGTTTCGAAATCTTTCTCCTAGGAAATTCAATCATCGCCATGCTGCAGTTAATGCGAAAATTGGCCCGATCTTCCGATAGGTTCGATTGAAGCGACACGAGGACGTTTACGTTTTAAGGCTTCCGATCAGCGATCGTAACCTTGCAATCGCTACACCCACACGTCTAGTTGTTATCAACCACGCTCTCACGTAGTCGACCTCACCACGAAGGTTTTGATCCTGCAAACAATCGAAGAACTTTGAAAGAACAAGGTAAAACGCAAACTGGATTGCTGATAATAATATGAAGTACTCGAAGTTGGGGTTCTACAAACTGATCTACGGCGAAACTGCAATGGCAGAATAATCTAAGCAAAACCCAAGTCTTAATAATGACGGCGACTATCTATTTATAAGGTTACATGACATGAGATGCCATCTATACCATGGGCCATGACCTAGTAGGACTCATATAACCGAAAGTAACCCTAAAACTGACTCAGACTGGTTTGTAGTCTGAACGCCCGACTGGTTTGTAGTCTGACTACCAACTTGGTCGGTCGGTCCGACTCCTGACTAGCCTTGTGGTCGGACGCGGCGACCTCCCGATCGTCACGGTTGGGGTCCGATTATGCCATCTCCCGAGTGCCCCGGTCAGCAGTCCTGATCTTCATCTTCCGAATGCCCCGGTCAGCAATCCTGACCTTTCCTTAACAATTCAGTTGTCCGATCCAACGTCTCTTCTCCGATGTTCCTAAGTATAATACAATCATAACCTGAATTTAGCAGTACTCTATTCATATAAGAACTTGTTTGAGTAACGAGGAACGAGTTCACCTAATAATTTAGTTGATGAACTCGAGCACGATTCATTGGACCTTGGTATTCAGGTATGCTTGTATCCTTAGCAGTGATGTCCTCATCATCAGTTCTCTTGCCTTTATAAACCCTTCTTCGACATGACATCTTCTTCAAACATTAGCCTTTCTGCTCACGAACTTTCTAAGCTTCTTGCTCCACTGCTTCAGTGGCCTCCGATAGTTCAAACTCTCGACCAAAGAAAAGGCTACAAACCAAAACTTCTCACCTCATTGCCTCTCCTGATCATCATGATTCAGTATGTTCTCTTATGATCTCTGTTTGAATTTGGAACTCTCTCATTTCTCTTTCACCTATCTTCAGGATTCATCTACTCTACAGAACTGTGACCCTTCAAATTCTTCGAGTTCTGAAACTCAAGTGTCCCAAACTTAGCGTATTGACAGTGCCACTAATCATCTTTTCAACCCTTTACCAACATTGCAGTCCTTGATCATCCTTTCAGTAGAAGTATCAGTTAAAGAAGAGCTCCTCCTAGCTTGTTTTGTCGAAGATTTTTACAACCAAGCTAAGAAGAGCTAGGGGGTTGCTGTCGGGGATTTGACCCTTGGGTACCCCATAATTAGGCTTATTAGTCCAGATCGAGAGTAGGCCAAGTCTAGCATAGCTGTCCGGTATGACCCATGGAGGGGGTTCGATCCTAATAAGAAAGGTTGAGTCCTTATCGGGTGACTAGGCTCCAGATATGGTATAAGAAGATATGTTTATACCAAAATCCTTGTAATTAGGGATTTAGTGTCTGAGTTTGGTAGGCAATCCTAAATCGACTCGGGATAGAGTCCTGAGTTGTTGGGTTTATCTCCTGATTATATAAAGGAGGCGAGGCACCCCCAGAGATAATCTAAGTTTTTTAGCATCCAACCATGAGTTGTTCATCTTGCTTTCGATGTCTTGAGCCTCCATAGCTTAATTGCATCGTATTATAAGCTCCACCACCATATTATACACCAAAACTCTAGACGTAGGGTTATTATCCTCCGAGAGATCCTAACCAGTATAAATCTTGGCTCTTATGTTCTAGAGTCGACATCGGGTTCGAAGACGCTGCGCTTCTCTTACACATATCTAATCACCACCTCGGGTACCCCCTTGGGTGGACTGCTCGGTGATTCAACAACAGTTGGTGCACCAGGTAGGGGATCGTAATGCTTTCACCAAGATTCGATGACATCACCTCATCAGCTCTCAGCTAAGCCTGGGATGACTTTTATCCTGGGTGACACCGTGTTCATCGCTGACTCGACTGGGAGACTGGTTCCTTTTGAGTCAACACAAGCGCCTCTCGGCCCCTTCCAGGTTCAAAAGGTGGATTGGGCCGTGGAGCATCTGGCCGACACTGTCTAGGAGCTAGCTCTTGATCAGCTCCTTGAACAGGTGGCTACCCGACTCATCCGGCACTTCTCGAAGAGCTTCGAGGAGCTGTACACCCGAGGCTCACGTCATCTGGAGGATTTCTCCGAACATGCTGGAGGGCGTCTCGCATGGCGGCTCACTCGGGCACACTCTGAGTCCACCGACAATAGTGCCATGACCCCTAGATCTAGCACCTCTTGCCGTACCGAGTGGATGAGGCGACGGCGCAGGAGTCCCAGGAAGAACAACTAGGGACCTCGGAAGAACGATCGGCGATTCAAGCACTCGAGGAAGGACCAACAAGACGACCCCAGGGGTCAGCAAGACTACACCGAGAATTGACCATGCTGACGATGGACCCATAGGAGGGTATGGCACAAAAAGACCAGTGAGGACGTCATGATGCATGAAGAGTAATGGGCTAGAATCAAGAAGACGGCAGACCAGCGGGGATCGACATCGAGCCGAACCACCTTCGAGAGAAGAACTTCAGCCCAACGTTACCCTGAATTTTGTCGAGAACACCGAACGCTGTCATGATCGGGCTCCTCCTTTTTTCTAGCTATGTACCCTTCACCTTATCTACACTACTATATAATTGGTGAAATTGAGTATCCACGTGACTAGCCCTCTATTTAATCTTAGTCTTCCATTCTCTTACGTTAAATCTCAGCCCTCAACTGATTCTAATCTTCTAATCTACCCTAATTCCAGATCCCGCGTCATCAGACATTCCACATTTCCTGCCGCCGCTGTTCTCTTTCCTTTAATCTAATCTCCTGCCACCACCGCCTACGTCCTCTCCTCGCTCCATCGCAACGCAGATCCGTCTCCCATCCTCCTCGCCTCTCCACCATCCTCCCTTTCTCCCTTCCGTCGCTGCCGCCGAACCCGCCATGTCGATGGGCGCGAAGAAGTGTGCCAAGCTCAGGAAGCAGTAGCAGGGGGACCACCCCACCGGCTCTGACGACAACAGCAACCATGGCAACACAGACAACGGCAGCGATAACTCCACCCGCCATGACGCCGCCAGCATTCCCACCGGTATAGATGGCATCTAACCCTTCCCTCCCCATCTCCCTTTATTCCTTTAAGCCAGAGCATCGGCCCCAGATGTCGCTGCCGGCGAAGTGACAGCAGGTGCAGGGGCGACGCGACACTCTCCCTGCTGGAGAATCTTCCTCCGCTGCTCCTGACGAGGATCCTCGACATGGCCGGGCCACGCGCCGCCACCGCGCTCGCCTGCACCTCCGCGACCCTCCACGCTGCCGCCTCCAGCGAGGAGTTCTGGCGCCGCCTGTGCACCGAGGATTTCAGCCTCGTCGCGCCCCTCGACACCTGCGACCGCCTGCTCCCCTCCATCATGGTACGCCTTCCTTGCATTGCGGCGTTTCTTGGTTCCCTCAATGGCTTCTTGATCGCGATATGTATTTTTAGTTCCTATGTTACATAACATAGAATTACCAGCCAGATTATGGTGTATGTGTTCGTACTATTATAATTGTTTAGTGGATTCGGGAGATATGATTTGGTTCTTGAATCGTGAAGCTTGTTTCCATTCCTTTGCCACTATAGAATTGCACATCTATTTCTTGCATAGCTCTGATTTACTTGTTGCCATTTGGTGTCGAATTAAAACTATTAATTCAGTTCAGGATGCACTTCTACTCCAACTTGATGGCCGTAGTGGAAAGCATAGGCACCAAACTATCCTGCTGGCATTCTAACTTTGCTGGAACGAGCATGGATGGGCTCTTTGAATTTGTTATGAAAATAGTTTCATCAAGATTCTGAAGTTACTCTTTCTTAATTGATTGATAGAGTTCTCTGTCAAATCTTAATTGGTTTTTGTAGGGAGCATATAAAGCTTGGTTCCAATTATTTGGCATGTACCCCTTACCACTTCTGAACAGAGTTAAAATTTTCTGGGATTCTTTTAAAAGTTGGTTATCTGATTACTTCCCTGAAGCACACAAAACTTTAGCTGAAGGCGTTTCTGATTTGAATATAAGAAAAGCAGAGCACGAT
Source organism: Zizania latifolia (assembly GCA_000418225.1). Lineage (NCBI taxonomy): Eukaryota > Viridiplantae > Streptophyta > Magnoliopsida > Poales > Poaceae > Zizania > Zizania latifolia. Next base: position 43,157 of record KE372922.1, read on the forward strand.
CTTGGTTTTGAGCTCCCTATGCATACAAAGGTGTTGTACCTCTTCTGTAATGGCCAGACGTATTGTAACTTGTAAGGACATGGTTTCCCACGGTGTCATAGGAGGCTATGAGTTTGATTTCGACACGGTTAATGTGCAGTTATTACCTCTCGAGGAAATTGTTTTGAAGCCGAGAGGTTTCATTTGATTGATTATTTTTTTCTCTTCTGATTGCAGGTGGCACGGGGACCTGCAGTGGCCGTGGCTGCAGCAGGGCAGAGAATGACATGGTGGAATTGCTGTGGGCTGTTTGATGCATTCTCTGGTTCGGAGAGATAGATTAAGGTATGCATCACTATCTCATGGTTTTGTTTTTTATGATTCTTTGATAAAAGAAATGCCATTTATTTTATTGTTTATGTGAGTTCTGTAAATTTGCTACAAAATACGGGCTAATTTTAATCATGATGGACCTTTGAAAAATATGGCATACATATGATGTCACTGAGGAGGTTTAAAATAATAGAAAGATTTACTGAACTTTTTTTCTTTCTTCTACTTTCCTCTTTCCTGTCATCCTTGCTTATGCTCTAGGACTATTTTGATTCCTGTCAATATAAGCGTGGCCTGATTTCTTTTTTTCGCATAAAAGGTAGCATGGTAGCTGCAATCATGCCTTTTTATTTCTCACCAGAAACATGCATAACTAATGTTATTGGCAGCAATATTATTATATGTCTGCTAATTGCATCTCTGTTGCACTTAAATATGCTTTGCTGCCCGATTTTCAAATGGAAACCATAGTTTACCCGGTCAGAGCAATGATGTCTGGACCCTCTCTTTTCTTTTCTTTTCCTGATCGTGGATACTTCAGTAGCTTGAGATGTTGAGTAGCCTCGTAGCACGTCATGCTAGCGAAGCATTATTTTGGATTGTGGGTTTATGGTGATATATATTCTGTTTCCATGCAGATATTTTAATTCATTGCAGAGCGAGTGCTTCCCTTCGTGCTTTCTCTCAGATATAAACATGGTTATCTCTGCGCCTACTGGGACAGTAATGGATCTGCATTCTTGGGTGTTGTGTCTAAGTAGGAATATTACTAGACTTATTTCTCCGATCTATCACCTGTCTCCAAAGAACTTCACTCCTATTTGCTGTAGCTTCAACTCGTCATCCGATGGTATTGGATATATAGCTAGAAACTTTAATGAGAATGATGAAGATTATGTTAATTCTACTGTGTTAGAAGCAGGAAATCTGTTCAAGTTGTTTCTCTCTGTTTTTATTCTATACACTGTCTTTTTTACCAAGTTTCTATTCAGTTATTGCCTTGAAGTTTCATACACATACTCTATTTTCTTGGTGAAATGAATTATTTATGTCATCACTAGAACATTTGTAGCGAAATAAAATATCTAAATTTTTTTACCCTCACTACAACTTTAATTTTGTTTGGAGCACAACGTTAAACTGTCGGTAAGAGTTGGATACACTATTTGTATATATCACATAGATGTTGGTGGTAGGATTATGTTAAGCTGGCTTGGGAATGAACATGACATACATTCTTTTAGAAAATAAGAGGACATAGATCGGACGATTTTTCACCTGAGCTGGGTGGTAGGTTGGTTTCAGGGAGCGATTCATCAGTAATAATGTAAAGCAATGGACTATACATTAGCCCTATCCCTCTATCAGATGATATCAATATTGTTGTTCGCTGCAAGGTATGCATGTTGAATTTGATTGCACTCTTTCATGTCTGCCATATCATAAGATGAGAATTTCAGCAAATACTTCTCTGATTTTCTTTGTCACTGTCCCTTTTCCTTGTTTTAATATGGCTCATCACTTTTTCAGCTTTCATCATCTGTTAGTGATTTATTTACATTATTTTCATCTTGGTTAATGACCACATTTTTGGATGCTCGCACTTGTTAGTGCATAAGATGGTTAATGGCTTCAAGATGAAACATGCAAACTTGCCTAAAAAAAGATGAAACATGCAAACTAAAGGGTTATTATGATCTGTCACGATTTTGTAAGTCTGGACCAAGGACAGTCATACCATGCTCATATTTTGTAAATAGGTAGATGCACACAAATATTTTATTTGCCAGTTTATCTCTTTTTTCCTCTAATTGTCAATACTATGAATTTAATAATATAATAACTCGTCGCTGATCTATTTTGGCGTGAATCTTAATTTATCTAGTTATTTGCTTCAAGTTTAACATATTTATTGTCTTTTAATTTTTACCGTAGCGTTAGCACGTGCAAACAACTAGTATGAAATAAAGTTTGAGTTTCTGCCCTAAGCAAAACTACGTTATTCATCTTCATCGATAAATCGCTAGACTCAGAACCACCTAGGTCAACGCAAAACATCACACGTCTAGCTCAAATGGTTGTGCCCCTATGAACTAGCTCTAGGTTTGGTGTTACCAACCACACGAGCGAAAAGGAGTTGGCATAAGCACCCTCTCGGCATCTAATAGCTTGCTAAGATCCTTGGGGGCTCGAGTCCTAAGCCTCAACTTCAAAAAAATCTCAGCAGTCTCGAGGACTCGTGATGTCTGATGTTGGATTGGCACGTAAGCTGTAATAGTTTCTTGCACCTAAGACTATACGGCTATACCGAGGCTCAAGGTATTGTCTCGGACGCACGAAGGACTTGATAAAACCTGAAGTCCGTAAAAACCTCGAGGACTTTTTTGGCCTAATGTCAGTAAGCGTGTGTGTAGCCTAAGAGCCCCGCGCTGAGCACTATATGGCCTAAGTCCCTCGAGGGCCTTGGACTAGCTCGAGGGTTATAGACACCGCTCGAGGTGCCCCTGATCCCTCTCCAAGCTTGAGACCACCCACTGCTATCGAGGAAGGGGACTAGACGACCGGAGCAGCACTCTCTGGGAGATCGGTAATCTCCACCTCGAGTGCTGTGACCTACGTGGCACTATCTCCAACCGTCGCTCCCTCAGCCGAGGGGTCGATGGCTTGCTCGACCGCTAACCATTCCACTAAAGGATCGACAGCCGCCACCACTAATGCCATGGGGGCATCCCCACCGCCCAGAGCTAGGGTCGGCACCACCCCCAAGTCCGTGGCGCCCATGACAGTAGGGGCCACACCACCATCCTCGAGCGTCGCTTCACTCGATGCCTTGACTACCACGGTCATGGCCAGTAGCGGCTGCTCCATCGATGGTTCTAGTGGGAGATCGACCCTCGCCACCCTACAAGCCGCAACATCCAAGGCTCAACAAAAAAGTGGAAGCAACAATGTGCATACAAACTCGACCCTCACCGTGACTCGATGCAGTACGCCCTGGCAGCTGAATGCTTCGACGCCTTCATCAGAATGGGGCAAGGAGAGGCCAATGCTGTGGCATAGATCATGGCATCGTCCTCCTTCTTGGACTCCTCTGTGTCGAGAAGCAACCAGTGCCTTCCGAGCATCGGGGCCCCATCCACCATAATCTCAGTGGACTTCGAGCGTTTGCTCATCCTACCAAGTTCCTTTCCCTTATGCTTCGGGAGCGGAAGGGATGGCCTAGTGCCACCTCAGGTTGCCAGGTGATGAGGTGGGTCAACGCCTAGGGGATGCTCAAGGAGCAACGCCTGCGAGAAGTAAGCTGCGTTACCCTATGGCTAGGGCGTATCACACCACGTGGGTGGTCAAGCATCAGCACAAGCACAAACAAAAATAAGGAACAAGAAAAATCAAGAACAGAAGGTTAAAGGCTTACCCAGGGTCGAGGGTTCGAGACACAGTATGTCATGAACCCGAGGTTGGCTGGGAAGCATGGCTTCCCAGCGAAGAAGGAGTTGAGGCACTTGGCGACCTAGCCAGAGGCATCTACTCAGGCATTGGAGCATTCGGGTCAAAGGGCTCGATCATCTCATAAGCCGCCTTTGCCTAGAGCTAC
>KE372922.1:59220-75593 GCA_000418225.1 Zizania latifolia
GGACCGGTACGCCTTCGCGACCCCTCTGTCCGATCGACTTCCGTCCGTGTACCTGAGTCACGTGCGAACTCCATCATGGTCGAGTCTCTTCATCTCTACTCTTCTTCACCCCGTTGACAATCACTCATCATCCCCATGGTATACACCATGGCTCCTCAGAGATAATGGCATTCCCAACATGTCTAGAGTATTAGCACAATCATCGTGTTATGTCTAGATTGTGATATATCTAGCACTAATTCATCATAAAATATATTCATGTTTGTATCATTTTCATATGATGTAGACACATTGGACACATTTGGAGAGATGTACATTTCTTGTATGTTGGAGGGATCATGGTGTTGACACCAAAAACTAGGCCGACAGGGCATGAGAAACACTCACCGTCAGATATGTTGGCTTGGCCGATGGGCCGTCAAAAGGGACTTAGCGAGCAAGGTTGAAACGTGCACAAAGTGGGCCTAGGCTTGAACGAGTCTGTTCTCTTTAGCTATTAGATAAGAAGTTAGTTTAGATTCTGTGTATCGATTACTTTGAGTCATGTACAGATTAGTTATCCCCCGGATATAAATAGTTGTGCCTAGGGTCATTGTAAATACATTCAGTCAATTCAACCAAACAACTCTCGGCGCATCGCCACCTTAGGTATGTAGCATTAGGGCGATTCCTTGTGTGGGATCAGGCAGCATCGGTTATGTCTGATCTCTGAATCCGCCAGGGATAGCCTTTTCGGTAAATTCAGTTGATCTAATTATAGCTTTCTCGGTTGAGTCTGATAATCTGATGAGATCAGTTGGTTTGCTAGTTATCGGTGAAATACATTGGTTTTTTTTTGTATGTTGCATTTTATCGCTTAGATCAATGTGTTTTATTAATCACATCGGCTTTGTGAGCGAAGTTAAACAGGTTCGTGTGACGATCATAAGTATAATGATGTCTCGGTTGGGTCCAATCCATTATATTTACGTGATACACGTGGGACGGTTTGATGTAGTTCACAAAACTGCCGTTCATCGGAGTTTTAGCCGATAGGTTGTATATCATTTGATCGATCTGGCTTATTTCTGGTTAGTTGCATTTAGCACTACGTCTTTACACTGCATTGGTTAGGTTCGAACCATAAAGATTGATATGTTAAAAGTATTGTTTAAGCCGATTCACACACTTTGCCGATAAAATCATGATAAGTTTTGAAGTAATAGCCAACATGTTCATCATTTAATGATTTTATACGGTGCATGGTAGCTATTTTAGGTGCTGTCGGAGCCGATGCCAATTGGACATCGTCCTATAGCGTTAGGACAACTCATGTTTTCTTCCTTGTCAATTGCAGGTCAAATTGACTAACATGCTCCGTACACCTCTGGGTTTTTAAGACATGCACTGGAGCTAAGCAGGCTCTTTTAGGCCTTCGAGTGTGAAGGTGTAGAGATCCCTGCGTGATTTTTATGTCAACACGCTTTTTTGGCACGCCTAGTGGGATCATCATCATTATCTTCGGAAATCAACAAGCTCTTCATCGGCACCATGGCGGGGAAAGAGATCGACAACACCAACAACATCATCCCGGTCACTATGGAGAGCTTAACTGAAGAACAAAAGGAAGGAAGTGGAGTAGTCGCTTAAAGTCAACTCCCAGTGCTCGCTCCACCAGGGGAGGCCAGCAGTCAGGGCCCTACTAGTCCAAGAAGATCATTTCAAGAATTAGTCAACAAAGCTATTCATCACACAGTTATAAATCAATATGGGGTGTTAGTGAATACTATGCAAGGATTAATCAAGAAGACGGTGGATGGAACCATCACCTAGGAGCCAATTCAAGGACTGGTATATTTGCCACAGAGGTCATCGGCACCTATTGTCTTGAGCTCGCCTCCACCGATGGCATCTCTATTGCCACCGGTAACGTATGGGCTGAAGCGAAATATAATTCCAAGCTTGATACCGTACCTCTAGCACAAGCAACAATCGGCACGCAACCACAACCTCTTCAACCCTAGATGAATGTACCTTCTCCTGGATACCATTAGACGGCGTATCATGGGCCACAGTAGTATCAAGTGGGATTTGATGGTAATCCATTCAGGAGGGATTATTATCAGCAAGAAAGAATGCCGACGCTGATCCAACATTATCTAGCACATCAAGATGATGATTTCGCTTTCAAGATTGTGGAAGTTATGAGAGATCAGTTTGGGCTTTGGTCGAAAGAGCAAAGTTTTATGTATTGACATCCATATCCAAATTGGTTTGACAGAGTGTTGTTACTAAATAGGTATAGAGTCCTAGATTTCTCCAAGTTTTTTGGTCAGCATAATACTTCTACAATCGAGCATATCAGCCGATTTCTAGCTCAGTGTGGTGAGGCATCGACTGAAGAGGCATTGCGTGTAAGGTTTTTTCTATTGTTTTTATCAGGATCGGCCTTAACTTGGTTTTTGTCACTACCTCCAAGCTCGATTAAAGGATGTATTGATTTAGAGAAATAGTTTTATAAGTATTTCTTTGCTGGTATTCAAGAAATAAAGCTGACAAGTTTAACAGTTGTAAAACAGCGCATCGATTAGTCAGTCCTAGAGTTTATTCAGTGGTTTCGTGACGGAAGAAACCGATGTTATAGCCTTAACTTAACCGAAGCTCAGCTGGCCGAATTAGCTTTTCAAGGCCTGCTGACACCGATTAGAGTGAGGTTTTCTTCTTAGGAATTTAACAGTTTAGCACATCTCGTGTAAAGGATCTCAGCGCATGAAAGCCGATTCCAAGAGGCACGGAAAGAGAAATTGCAAAAACAAGTGGCACAAGTATAATTTTACTCGTTGGAGTCAGAGCAAAAAGATTCTGACGGTGAAATCGGCCTCACGGAATGGGCCAAATTAAAAAAGACAGTAACTTGTCCTTAGGTAAAACTGCCGAGAAGCAACAAAGATACGACTTTGATATCAATAAGGTAGATACAATTTTTGATATATTATTGAAAGAGAAGTAGATTCAACTTTTGCCGAACCATGTTATTCCATCAGTGGAGGAGTTGAAGAAAAGAAAATATTGTAAATGGCATAACACCGGCTCTCTTAACACAAACGAATGCAAAGTGTTTCGCCAGCAGATTCAATCAGCTATCGAGCAAGGAAGAATAAAATTTGATGACTCAAAGAAGCCGATGAAGATAGATGGCAATCCTTTCCCAGTGAATATGGTACATATTGGCTCTTCATGCTTTCATAGTGACGGGAGCCAAACTCTAAGGCATCACCATGACAGAGTTCATCGGCGACAAGAGTGGGAGCAGCGTGCCGTACCATATCGGTACAATAATGAAGTAGACCCGCATTTGGAATGTGCCTTCTTTTGTTTTTGTTGGGAACACAACATGAGACTCCCATCCATGGAGAATTGCCCAGAATGTGGTGAAAATTCTTATTCAGAAGGGCATGGTTTTCATGATCGGCATTATCGGGATCGGACTCTTGTATGTGATCGATTGGAATCACCAGAGGAAGAGTTCAGAGAAATTGTTGGCCATCGACAAGTGCGCAATGAAGATAGATGGTAGGGTGATAAGAGATCGGCCCAAAGACCTCAATGGTGCCCGAGAGGATTAACAAGGAGCCAGAAGAGGAGACTTCAGAGATAGAGGCATCAAGAACAATTAATTAAAGAATACGAAGAATATCGGCAAATCAAGTGTCAATCCAGAAAGGAATGGGGACCCAAGAAGAAGGCCGATGAATTGGTACAGTCAATGCCTATCAACATGGTTTTCATTCTACCTATGGAATACAGGGCGCCGCCATCAGATAATGATGACGATGCTAAATCAGCAGCTCAGCTACTACTACAACCTTAATCAGCAGTCTTTGAGAATCTAGAAAAAGATTAGCATCGACACCTATGACCCTTATATATTAAGGGGCATGTTGATGGTAAGCCGATGGCAAAAATGCTTGTTGATGGTGGAGCTACTGTCAATTTAATGCCATATTCGATGTTTCACGAGTTAGGAAAGACAAATGAAGATTTGGTGAAGACCAATATGGTCTTGCGGGACTTTGGTGGCAATTCTTCAGACGCCAAAGGGGCCTTGAATGTTGAACTCACGGTCAGAAGCAAAACACTGCTGACTACATTTTCCGTGATCGACGGAAAGGGTTCGTATAGTCTCTTGCTTGGAAGGGATTGGATCCACGCTAATTGTTGTGTCCCTTCAACTATGCACCAGAGCCTAATGCAATGGTAGGGCGATCATGTTGAAGTCATTCAAGCCGATAGATCGATTTCTATTTCAACAGCCGATTCTCCTAACTTTGAAAAAATGGACTGCCTTTTCGGACGTATTTGGGAAGAGGATTTTTTAAGGGTGTTAGATCTTGGTCTTTAGCCAATAAATGAGATCATATCGGATCAAGATCCTTAACTCAAGAAATAGATGATAAAGAAGGAAAGCTAGGAAAAGGCTTTACATCGGCCGATGAGTTGGAGGAAGTAGATATCGAGCTAGGAGATAGGCCAAGGTCAATGTATATTAGTGCTAGATTACCCCCTTCTGTAAAGATTAAACTGATTAATTTGTTGAACGAATTTTGGGATTGCTTTGCGTGGGAATATCATGAAATGCCGGGACTCAGCTGATCAATTGTGGAACATCGGCTTCCTATCAAATCAGGGTTTCAGCCATTTAAGCAGAGTCGGAGGAGATTTAAGCCAAAGATCTACCCCAATATAAAGGCTAAAATTACAATGCATTACGATGCTAATTTTATAAGGTCATGTCGATATGCCAAATGGGTATCAAATATAGTCCCAGTATGGAAGAAAAATGATCAATTAGATATATGCATCGACTTCAGGGACTTGAATAAGGCCACCCCTAAAGACGAATACCCAATGCCGATTGCAGGCTTACTGGTTGATGCAGCTTTAGGGCATAAAATTATTAGTTTCAAGGATGACAATGCTGGATATAACCAAATATTCATGGCAGAACAAGATATCCCAAAACCGTAATCCGATGCCCTGGTGCCGTCGGCCTATTCAAATGGATAGTCATGACTTTTGGATTAAGAAATGCCAAAGCAACATATCAAAGAGCAATGAATTACAAATTTCACGATCTCATTAGCTCATTGGTAGAGATTTATATCGATGATGTGGTTGTAAAATCACAAGACGACAAAGGACATTTAGCCAATTTGAGGAGAGTATTAGAAAGAGCAAAGAAATATAGACTTCGCATGAACCCAAAGAAGTGTGCTTTTGGTGTATCGTTAGGGAAATTTCTGGGATTTATGGTTCATTAAAGAGGTATCGAGATAAGTCAGAATATTATATAGGCTATCAAAAAGATGGTACCACCAAAAAATAAAACTGAGCTACAGTCCTTAATCGATAAGATTAATTTTGTTCGACGATTCATTTCGAATCTATCTGGTTGATTAGAACCATTCACGTCCTTGTTAAGGTTTAAAGAGGATCAAGAGTTTATTTGGACCGATAAGCATAAAAAAGTGTTTAGCAAAATTAAAGATTTCTTGAGTTCTCCACTAGTCTTAATACTGCCTTAGCAAGGCAAACCGTTCAAGTTATATTTATTGGCCGATGACATAAGTATCAGATCAGTTTTAATTCAAGAATTAGACGGTGAGGAGCGCATCGTGTTTTATCTTAGCCGATGCATGTTGGACGCTAAAACAAGATATCCCTTGGTCAAAAAATTATGCCTTTGCCATTATTTCTCGTGCACTAAGTTAAGACACTGCATATTGTTGGCACAATGTACCGTTGTGTACAAAGCCGGTGTGATCAAGTGCATGCTATTGGCTCCAATTTTGAAAGGGAGGATTGGCAAATGGGTGTTCGCACTATCAGAGTTTGATCTACATTATGAATCGGCCAAAGCAGTTAAAGGACAGGCTATCGTCGGTTTTATTGCTCAACACAGGGATAAAACCGTAGATTACATGGAGCCGATACCATGGACAAAACCGTAGATTACATGGAGCCGATACCATGGACTCTGTTCTTTGATGGATCAGTGTGTAGGCATGGGTGTGGCATCGGGCTAGAAATCATATCATCTCGGGGGGCAAGCTTTGAATTTGCTTTCACAATCAAGCCCTATTACACCAACAACTAGGCAGAATATGAGGCAGTACTCAAGGGATTAAGATTGTTATCCGAAATAGAGGCCGATGCTATTAAAATCATGAGTGATTTGTTGCTGGTAATCAAGTAACTCTCTAGAGAGTATGACTGCAAGGATGAAATCTTAAGGGTATATTTTGAAGAATGTCAAGATTTACTCAAGAAATTTAAACCAGTGTCATTGTCACATGTGTCCAGAAATTAGAATTCAGAGGCCAATGATCTGGCCCAAGCAGCATCACGGTATCGGCTGATGGATAAATACATTGAGGCAGAAATAGCCGATATCGACACCGAAGATTAGAGGGCCGACATAATAGACTATATGCGAAACCCATCTCAATCGGCCCAAAGGAAACTTTGATACAAGGCCCTAAAATATGTTTTGTTGGATGAAGAATTGCATTATCAGACGATTGATGGGTACTGCTAAAATGTTTAAATTTAGAGGAAGCCAAAGTCATAATGTGTGAAGTACATGAAGGGATATGCAGAACCCATCAATCGGCCCATAAAATGAAATGGCTGTTGTGGTGGACTGGTTATTTTTGGCCAACAATGATCGAAGACTGTTTCAGATACTATAAAGGGTGCCAAGATTGCTAGAAGTTTAGAAATATACAATGAGCCCCGGCATCGGCCATGGACCCGATCATCAAGCCATGGCCGTTGAGAGGATGGGGAATTGATATGATCGGACAAACCTATCCAGCATCGAGCAAGGGACATAAATTCATATTGGCAGCAACAAACTACTTCACTAAATGGGTAGAAGCAATTCTGTTGAAGAAAGTCACGTCTTGAGAAGCTATAGACTTTGTTAAAGAACATGTCATTTTCAAATTTGGGATTCCCTAGATGATCACAACGGATCAAGGCTCAGTTTTTATGTCAGAAGAGTTCTAGCAGTTCGCCATCAGCATGGGGGGTCAAGTTGTTAAACTCTTCACCGTATTACGCCCAAGCCAATGGACAGGTCGAAGCCTCAAATAAAAGCTTAATCAAGTTGATCAAACACAAAATCATAGAGCAACCAAGAAAATGCATACTACGTTAGCCGATGCGTTGTCGGTGTATCGGATAGCATGCCACGGATCAACTCAGGTGCCACCTTACAACTAGTATATGGGAATGAAATTGTTCTTCCTTGGAAAACGAATATCGGCTCCCTCTCGTTATGCAAAACGAGTTAACAGCCGATGACTACTATAAGCTAATGACAGATGAGTTGGAAGATTGTCGAGGGATATCCGATTAGTCCACCCAAGGGGTCACCCGAGGTGGTGAATAGATTGTAAGGAAGCGTGGCACTCTCGAGTCCTATGGTCTACTCTAAAGAACAAGTGCCAAGACTTATACTAGTTCAGGCCTCCCAGAGGATAATATCCCTACGTCTAGTGTTTTGTGTATTATTATGGTGTTTAAGCTTACAATGAGCTTGGAAGCTATGAGCCTAAGCGATGAAAGCATAAAAGCATGTCTATGGGGGTGCCTCGCTCTCCTATATAATTAAGGGACGAGCCCAATAACCCAGGACTCTATCCCGAGTCAGTTTTCTAGATATCCGAGATTACATACCGAACCTGGGTGCTATTTCCTAATTATAAGGATCATGGTACAAGTATATCTCTTTATACTAGATATAGATCTTGGTTACCAGATAAGGATCGGATGTTCATTATCGAAATCAAACCCCTCTTCATAGGCCATACTGGACTCCAATGCTGGGCTTGGCCTACTCTTAGTCTGGGCTGATAAGCCTATCTCATGGTACCTGAGGGTCATATCCCTGATAACAGCCCCCAAGCTTTTCATTGCTTGGTAAAAAGTCTTCAATTGAACAAGCTAGGAGGTGCTCATCTTCAATCTGAACGTTCATGCCTTGTTGAAGTCTGATGGTTTTGAAAACTTTGTCGCCTTTGGTGCAATATGCCTCTTCAATCACCGAGCAGTCTATCCAAGGGGGTATCCGAGGTGGTGATTTAGATGTGTGTAGGGGAAGCACAACACCTTCGAACCCAATGGTCGACTCTAGAATACAAGAGCCAAGGTTTATACTGGTTCGGTCCTTCCGAGGGATAATAGCCATACGTCTAGTGTTTTAGTATATAATATGATGGTGGATCTTACAATACGACGCAAATTGAGGCTTAAGACGTCGAAAGCAAGAAAAAATATGGTGAAGCTAGGCGACTAGATGAATAGAATAGATGCCTCTGGGAGGTTCTCTCCTCCTTTATATACTCATGAGATGAGCCCAACAACCTAGGACTCTATCTTGAGTCGATCTTGGATTGCCTACCAAACTTGAGTGCTAAATCCCTAATTACTAGGATTCTGATGCAAATAAATCTCATAATACCATATCCGGAGTTCAACTACCCGATAAGGACTCAACTTTCTTTATCGGTGTTGAACCCCTCTCCATGGGCCATACCGAATAGTCAATGCTAGTCTTGGCCTGCCCTTGGTCTAGACTGATAAGCCCAATTGCGAGGTACCCGGGGGTCATATCCCCGATAGATCCTTTTCGTGGGGGCGGGGCCATAGATGATGGCGCGGCATTCAGAAAAGTCGTCGACGTTCTTGCATCACACCCCAAGTTCAAATCACTAGACGGGGGGCCATAGCTAATCGGCTTCCTACTTTGGCTTTGTGTCGGCACCGCAACATAAGTGTCCTGAAAAGAACTCAATCAATACACAACTTAGAGAAAATAGAATAGAATGGGCCAACAGAAGAGATACCTCTTCATCCAATTCAATGTATGAAGGATTAAAGTGAGAACAATACGATGTTGTGGCTTGCTCGAAGAGATGGAGTCGCCACTCATTCCAGAAGTGAGCAAAAGGGATGGAGAAAATGGTGCAAGGATTCCACCGCTTCAACTCGCCGAAGGGTAAATCAGAAAGCAAACTCATAATGAAACGACACTCCAAGTGCCGATTGCTGCATCGGGCCCAAATCTTGCCGAAGAAAAAGAGATCCATCGATAGTTGACAAAGGCCAAACTATGCGAGTACACCGTCAGATGGTAGAATTCATATGATGGGTCTGCTCAGCTACGAGATACGTCGATAGGAAGAAATCCAGAAAAAATAGCAACCAAAAAGTTGACAGTTGATGTGTCATCGGTTCCAATCGCCGACAGACGAAGATGACTTGGGTCCCCGTAATCATTATCTGCCAGATAAACAAACCATACTCAGGCTCTGTCGAAAAATCCATAGTATAAGCATCTTAACCAATCGCTCGTAACCTTTTGTGTCAAAGGATATCCTTGAGCATAGAGATAGCCTCATCGAATGACGTACATCAACGGTATCGAGGTGCCTCATCTTCGTGATAATCACTAGGAAAACCAATGTCAGGAAGGGGCAAGTTGTCTACGGCTTTATAAATGTAGAGATTCAACCACACAATTGCACAAACCACCAAGGACCACTGATACTGTCAATGGGCCTACCACATAATAGCCTCTCCGCAGCTTGATGCATTAGAAGGAAAACAAACCCAAGGAGCATACGGTCGATTGGCAATATATGATGATCGGTAAGGAGCTTGGCCAGGTACTGCATGTCCTGTGATGAGCCACAAGTTGAGCCACAAAATACAAAATGCCCTAACACATTTTAAGAATGCAACATGTTCCCGTTGGCCAACAATTCCAGTCTTCTTATTGTGATGCTTAATGTATCTCTACCAGTTGCTAAAGTCATCGGTCCTCAGGCGATGAGAGGTCTCAATTCAGAAGTCCATCATGTGATCAGTCGTCGCTATTTCAAGAGAGGTCAGCATCGCGACGTCGAGGAGGGTTGGGTCCATCGGTCCTTGACCAAAAACGAAAGCATTAAGGGCATCAGACCAGAAATAGCAGGCGGGAAACAAAAGTGACTCGTCATTTTTAGGATTACCCAGTGACAAGCCGATGCAATGACCAATTTTTATCTCGTCCTAATAAAAGCGTTTCGTGGCCGATACGCGGAGGTATCAATCTCTCTATGCGGGCACTACCTCGGCCAAGCATTGAAACTATTCTCCCAATCGACCACCACTACCATAATAAACCCTATTAGAGATAGGTAATAATCTCTATTAGTGATAGGCATATCTCCCGTCACTCTTATCGTGTCAGTGAAGCTAGGTCATTACTGACGGGTGTTCACCCATCACTAAAGGGAAATCCTTTAGTGACGGGCGACAATATACACCCATCACTAATAGGGGCCTGCCGGCTCACCTGTCATGATCCTTTTGTGACGGGTCATATTACTATCGCCGATCACTAATAGTATGGTCATTTAAAAAAATAATTATTTTTAGGCTGTATCTTGAATCAAAGCTAGAATTTGGCAGCCAACATCTAATATTTCAAAGCACATCACAGAAGTTTCATCACAGAACACAGACAATTCATCACAGAAGTTTCATAACCAAATTAATATCACATATATTAACTTCTAACTCGTTATCTCAAAGAAATTGGCTAAAATAAAGTTCCATAAACTAACTTCTAGCTAACTTCTAAAATAATATACACCGCATATATAATTGCCTCAATTGCACTATTGTTGATGTTGAAATGGAAGGCGCATACTGTACCAACTTCTAATGCGTTATCTCGAAGAAATTGGCTAAAACCGGTAGTTAGGTAGCACCGTCCATTTGTGTATTTATGCACTATAATTGGGACTGCTTCACTACCTGCTACTATTAGTTGAATCTGGGTGGTCTGCTAGTGTAGGCGAGGTGTCATGTACTTCTCACAATATTGCTTTGAAAAGTACTATTACAATAAAATTTGTACAAAGCTAGTTAGATAAGGCTAAGTGAATATATGTAGATGTTTGCTTTTCTGACATATTCAAAGAATTTACCACCGACTTCTTATTGATGATCAAGTTATTTATTGTGCGACATATAACTAGGTCTCGGAGAATAAACACATGAAGATGTCTTGCAGGAGAGCCTTCCTTACTGGAGTTACATCTGTATGATTGCCAAAATAATAGATGTTCTTTAATTGGTCCATTTAATCAGTGTCGCCCTCCTTGGATATCTGCTTCCCCTTCTTCTTCGCGGCATTGCTAGGACCCTCACTTACCATTATAAAAAAGTCGGTAAGTATATAAACAAAATATGCATGTCTAGTACGTAATGTGAGTTTGCTATAGATACCACTATCACTGTCCTCTACTTTTATGGCTCCTGCGGTCTTCTCTTCGCCATAATTATTGAAAATAGTAGCCATACAAGACAGTGGGGGGTTCCATTGTTAGTTCCACAACATCCCTTTCATAGCCTACCCTCTGTGGAGGCATAACCTACCTCCATATCTCATAACCTCAACCATATTAGTCCACCCATCTCTTGTTGATATCTCAAGTGTGTCACCAGCGTGAATGTTATGGTTAGCACCAAAGCTTTTTTGTAGAAACTACAACAGTGAGATAATATCGTATCAGTTTGTTAGTTTTGTTACCACATAAATAGAGTATGCAATGTACAATGTACAAACCTAGTGACGCTCGTGGACATAATGATTGATTTTTAGAAGGCAACACTTAGGAACATAAGTCGGTACCTACATTGTTGGCATGGATTACCATAACTAAACATAGCACTTGTAGTATGGAACAAAAATAACGTATGGGCTCACCTAATGCTGAAAGCACGCTGTCCGGCGAAAGTGCACTGTTGATCACTTGGGAGGCTTATCATGTCCCTAATTCATATTATATTCAACAACGATGAAAAAAGTACAATAATACTTGTGTAAACCACAAGGCAAAAACACAGATTGCTCTCAGATGTCGGGCTGCCAACTTAATGGTCTCCTCGTCACTAGGCAATATTTCAATTCACAGGTGTATGTGACAACTAATTAATTAAATCTTACCCCTAAAGAATATTAAAGAAAAAAGCAACGTAAAGGACCAAACTATATGATAATGAGCATATAATGTAAGATCATTGTATGAACAAAATATAGAAATAATAATAGTAGCACGTAATATAACATCATTGCATGAACAAACTTATCAAAATAAAAAAAGAGCTTAATTGTCACACACATCCTCATACTAATAGCCTTCTCTTCATTGAGCGAATAGGGGAACATATTCACAAATTAATTATCCACATATTCACAAACTCACAAATTAATAAGTCATAAATCCTAGCCACGACAGCAGAGGAGGGGGAGGAGGAGGACCTTAAGAGGAAGAGGAGGAGGAGATACACGACGAGGCGGTGGCGAGGAGGGTCAGTGACAAAACAGTTGCCACGCGGGACAAAATGGAGGGCATGAGGGAACAAAGGCCACGAGGGAATGGAGGTCGGAATGGAATAGAGGCCGACGGAGGAGGCCACGACAGAATGGAGGCCGCGACAGTAGAGGAGCATGACACTGGAGGAGCACGACAGTGTGGCCACTAAGGTTTAGGGTTTTGCGTGATATGAAAGCATGGCGAGTTCACTGTTGGCCCCACCTATTTATACACAGGAGACACCTATAGTGATGGGCGGTAACTACCGCCCGTCACTAATGATCGGTGGTGTCATTAATGACAGGCGGTAGTTGCCACCCGTTACTAGTTCTTTGAACCTTTAGTGGCGGGTTGTAACGCAACCCGTCACTAATGGGGGTGCATTACTGACGAGTGAAAATCAGGCTGTCGCTGTAATTGTATTACTAATGCGCGTTATTGATCCATCAGTAAAGTTTAGTCACTAAAAACTATTTTTGTGGTAATGCACATTCATCGAAGCAACTCGGAAGGGGATTCGATTGGTCTCAGCATTAATCAAGCTAACAGGGTCATCATTACCATAGGGGCCGAGAAAATGTAATGATAGGTTCTCGACCGAAGGAATCAGTAGTTGGTTTTTCAGGTTCTACATGAACAGTGAAAGGAGTGACCTACGTGTACAGGAAAAAGAGAAAGCGCAATAAGAGAAAAGTACCTATGGAACATTCTCAGTGGATGCCATTAGTATAAGATGAGCGGAGATCTGCACCAGAAAAGAGGAGGGCTTTTGATGTTGATGACAACAAAGCGCAACCGGCGACAGCAGCAATGAACTCAAGGGTTTTGTCTTGAGGTGAGAGAGAATGTGGAAGCGTACAGCCGAAGATGAAGAGCCGCAGGCTTTATAAGAGAGAGAAAGAAGGGCAATGGTTGGAGTCCCAATACGAAATTAAAACACAGCACAGGTTGCAAGATTCAAAGAAGATTTTGAAATACGACCCTTCACGTTCCAAACTCGAGGGGCATGGTACACGGCAACCAACATAACTGCACAACCAGGTTAGTTTGGCTAATGCTCGGTCAATGTAGTCAAGGCCACTGCTAGGTCAAGAAAAGTCAACAAAAAGAGTATCGGCAGCATACACAATGTTAAAGGAATCGGTTGAGCTGTTCTACCAGTGGACCCGTTGCATGGCATGATCTGCAAGTTGCGATTGCGCACCCTCATGGGCCATTTGGTGTTCTTCAGAGAGGGCCTGGGCTAGATCATCGATCAAGTCCTCAAGAAGTTGATCGACTATTAACCGAAATTGGGTTTGGGGTACCTCAATGTTATGGAAGAAGGAGCCGATTAGGCAGTGGAGATAGTCAAGTATAGATGATAACTCTGCACGCAAAGGGTCCTGAGAACCAAGATCTTTGTTTGACCATTAAATATCGCAATTTCTGATGAGTGCCGATGTGTTGAAGCTGAAGTAGTGATCGGAATCCTAAGAGATGAGGGTAAGCCGATAGCCATGGTCATTGGTCAATAAGTGTTAGCATTATGCCTTAGAGGCAACATGGAGATGTTGTATGTGGCATACTATGTTTGTGAAATAAAATTACTATTCCTTGAAATAGATTGTCATTATGGATCAACAAATATGTGATTTGTTCATGACACTCATAATGTGACTATTTTTAAATAATCCCTGATAGGATATAGGTCATATGTGGAACAGATATGACTGAGATCGATATGTGTATTGATTGATGATCATGTCTGATGGATCATAGGTATGAAGATACCAACTTAATAACATGGACGTATGTTGGAGAATATATGTTGGATAGACCCACTATGAGACACTGTTGAGATTTCGCGTGTCATCAGTTAGTCTCAGTAGTGTTTATGTAAAGTCCTTAGACCTAAGATCGTCATGGTTCCTAACATACATGTAGTGGGATGCTATGAAACATGACCTAAGTTTACCAAACGCTATTTCGTAACTAGGTAGTTATAAAAGTAGTCCATGGATATGCTATAAAACATGTAGTGGGATGTGAGTGGCCAAGATAGAATTTGCCCCTCCTTACGAGAGAGATATTTCTGGGCCCCTCGATGTAATGGATTATGGAAGTGCATGGCCATGCCAAAGTGATTAAGGAATAAATCACACGTTATAATCCAATACGGAGATCGAGAGAGGATCGAGTTATTGATAGGATGGCACAAATCTCACCTTGTGCTCGATCGATATCAAGAGGCAAAGGGACATGTACATGTGGAACATTATAAGGTTCAGCCAATATGATCTTTACGTACACTTGGGTTAATATGCTTTGCTAGAAGCCACTGTTAACGGAGTATGGAACAGAGTTTTCATATGTTAACCAAGCTATGCGTGAATCTACAGGGTCACATACTTAATGGGTTGGAACATTAGGTTCGAATAGGATTCAAATTGGTCTTAGTTTGGATAGAGATCTGAACAGATCAGATAGGATCCGAGTAGAGTCCTATTAGCATTATGCCCTAAAGGCAACATAGAGATGTTGTACATGGCATACTATGTTTATGAAATAAAGTTACTGTTCATTGAAATAGATTGTCATTATGGATCAACAAATACGTGATTTGTTCATGAGACTCATAATGTGACTAATTCTAAATGATCTCTGATCGGATATAGGTCATATGTGATATGTGGAACATATATGACTAAGATTAGTATGTGTATTGATTGATGATCATGTCTCATAGATCATGGGTATGGAGATACCAACTCAATAGCATGCACGTATGTTAGAGAACATATGTTGGATAGACCCACTATGAGACACTGTTGAGATTCCACGTGTCATCAGTTGGTCTCAGTAGTGTTTATGTAAAGTCCTTAGACCTAAGATCATCATGGTTTTCAATATGCATAGTAGCTTACTTTGAGTCTACCAAACACTATTCCGTAACTAGGTAGTTATAAAAGTAGTCCTCGGGTATGTTATGAAACATGTAGTGGGATGTGAGTGGTCAAGATGGAATTTGCCCCTCCTTATGAGAGAGATATCTCTAGCCCCCTCGATGAATAGATTATGGAAGTATATGGCCATGCCGAGGTGATTAAGGAGTTAATCATATGTTATAATCCAATGCGGAGATCGAGAGAGGATCGAGCTATTGATAAGATGGCACAAATCTCACCTTGTGCTCGATCGATATCATGAGGCAAAGGGACATGTACATGTGAAACATTACAAGGTTTAGCTGATATGATCTTTACATATACTTGGGTTAATATGTTTTGCTAGAGGCCGCTGTTAATAGAGTATGGAAAGGAGTTTCCATATTATCGGTGAATCACCGAGCAGTCCACCCAAGAGGTTATCAGAGGTGGTGATTAGATATGTGTAAGGAAAGCACAGCGCCTTCGAACCCGATGGTCGACTCTAGAACACAAGAGCCAAGATTTATACTAGTTCGGGTCTTCCGGAGGATAATAACTCTACGTCCAGTGTTTTGGTGTATAATATGGTGGTAGAGCTTACAATACGACGCAATTAAGCTATGGAGGCTTAAGGCGTCGAAAGCAAGATGAACAACTCGTGGTTGGATGATAAAAAACTTAGATTGTCTCTAGGGGTGCCTCGCCTCCTTTATATAATCAGGAGGTGAGCCAACAACCCAGGACTCTATCCTAAGTCGATCTAGGATTGCCTACCAATCTTAGGCGCTAAATCCCTAATTACAAGGATTCTCATACAAACATATCTTCTTATACCATATATGGAGCCTAGTCACCCGATAAAGACTCAACCTTCCTTATTAGGATCGAACCCCCTCCATGGGTCATACCGAACAGCTATGCTGGACTTGGCCAAGTGAGGAGCCATGGTGTATACCATGGGGATGATGAGTGATTATCAACGGGGTGAAGAAGAGTAGAGATGAAGAGACTCGACCGTGATGGAGTTCGCACGTGACTCAGGTACACGGAC
>KE372922.1:105846-130954 GCA_000418225.1 Zizania latifolia
CCTCATGGTTCATACCATGACTCCTCAGCGGCTGCTCCCGGTGATGATTCGAGGCTATGTCCCTGAGGATGTCTGGCGAGTGCTGGCTGAGTTGAGCAATTTCTTCCACCAGCTTTATGCTAAAGAGTTATCTCATACCGTGGTAGCAGATATGGAAACACTAGCACTGTGTTGCTCTGCAAGCTAGAGAAGATCTTTCTGCTCGGCTTCTTCAATCCGATGCAACATATGATCTAGCACCTTCTGTATGAGGCATGGATGAGAGGTCTGGTCTAGAGCCATTGGTGCTATTCAATTGAGAGTTTTCATAAGATTCTTCGAAACAAATGTAGGAACAAGTGTAAAATTGAAGCATCCATAGCCAAGGCATAAATCCTAGAGGAGGTGTCAAACTTCACAACTAGATACTATGCCAACAATCTTCCCAGCGTGCATAATCCACCTTCCCGTTATAATATTCTGGATGATGAATCAAACCTCAGCATCTTCAGAGGCCAACTAGAAAGTGCAAGTGGTGCGGCTAACAAGACCTTGCAACGTGAAGAGTGGCACCTGATTATGTTGTATGTCCTGATAAACCTTTCTGAAGTAGAGCTATACATGGAGTAAGTTCTCAATAAATCGACACCCTCAACTTGATCTTACATGTTTTGATCCTAACCCCGATCTCTCTCATTGCTTTAGGGAATTTCATTGACGATTCTGGTGTGAATCAAGGACCATACCTTTGAGGAATCTATGGTCCTTAAGGATGATGTGGGAAATGGCCATCCTAATTTTATTTCTTGGTTCAAACAGAAGGTACCTTCTAACATGGCTCCTAGTTAGTTTTACATTTAAACCTATGGGGAAGAACCGACGTGGCTATGAGTCCTGAGTTGAGACAAGTTATAAATAGTTGTGCTATAGGGTCAAGTCATTCAAGGCTTACGACGTGAATGGTTATCGCTTCCACACAGCAAGCCACGAGCAGAGCTGACCCAACTAAAGAACAATAAATTCTAGAGTTTTTACTCTACGCATAGATGGAGTTGACTACTATGGCGAATCGAAGAAATATATGAACTGAGTTTCGACGGGAGCAAACCTCTTAATCCCGTCATATTCAAATGCCACTGGTTTGATCCCAAAGTAGTGAGACGGACCCCCGATCTTAGGCTTGTCAAAATTCGTCATGACACCATCTTGCCAAGTGATGATCTTTACATTGTGGCTCAACAGGTGATACAGGTTTACTATCTCCCCTACCTGTGTAAAACCATTGCATGTCTCATGGGTTGAAATGTTATGTACAAGGTGTCCTCACACAGTAAATTGCCTATTCCCAACAATGAATATAATAACATAGACTCCAACACGTATGACGGAGAGTTCTTTCAAGAACACAGGCTACCAGGCACGTTCGTGATAGACTTGACGGAAGCTCTGAACATGGAAGTAGATAACGAAAGTGGTGCCGGTGACAATAAAGAAGATGAGGTTAAGAATGCCAAGAACTTAGAACTACTACAGAGATTACATTTAGGCAATGACAGTGACGACAACATTTCACCTCCCGAGCACCAGGACGATTATATCATATCACGTGATAGCGATGATGAGACCAATGACCCAGCAAATCCTGACGACGATGACTATTTATAATAGCTGTACGGGACTTATGTTGTTAGTATATTTATATTTGTTTACATCGCATTGCACGGTTCGTCTAAAGTCGTTTACTCTTTTTCGTAGCAGGTGATTGAAAAATGGTGGGGGCTAGGGGTTTCAAGAAAATGATGGGTCTACTAAGTGGGTTTAAATCTAAATCCAAATCTAATGCCGAAGATTGCTTTGAGACGCGTCCCGAGGCAATCTAATGGTGGACGAAGCAGGTAGTGAAAGTTGCCTAGAGGGAGTGAATAGGCAATCTAAAAATTCCCAATTAAACTTATTAGTTTAAACTTCCAGGGCCCGGACTATCTGGGCTTAGTAGGATACTCCGGGTACCAGATGAAAATTAAATACGTCCGAGTTTCGGATAATCCGGGCGCTACAGATCTGAAACAATATATATAACCAAATATGATCTAGCTAATGAACTTTAAAGACATGAATTCAATAAACCTTATCATTGCTTGTTAATGAATAGATCAAATAGCAAATAACAGCTAGCAGAGATAAAGATTGACCCAATGAATTTTTCACCGAAGTTTGGATCCCATGATCCTACGTTTTCGTTGAGGAAACCCCAAAGGGTCAGGTCTCTCTCAACCCTAATCCTCACCAAGCACTCACCATTGTAAGGCTTGGTTTTCACTCGTTACCTCTTTGAAGCTGAGGCGAGGCCGTGTACACACTTGTTCGGTCAACCACAAACCTTGGGTGCTCGCGGACCAACGTCTAGCTATCTAGGAGGGATTATCTCAAACAGTAATGAATCCGTTGACGTGATCCAAAGCCGTGTGGTCAAAGTTTCACCGAGGATCAAAACGCACACAACACAACTCCCAAGAAGATGGATCAACAAGAACCCGAGGAGATTGGTGAATCACTCTCAAAGATCCAATTAAGATAAAGCACTAGGATAAGAGAAAGAGAGTAAATGGCAAGGCTGCTAGGTTTTGAAAAATGTGCCCTGATTATGGGAGAGGAGAGGTATTTATACCCCTATCTCAAAACTGGCCGTTAGGGCAAAAAATCACGTACTATTCATCCAGATGATCTAGGCTTAACCGGATGTTCCGGACCAAAAGTAAATAAAATAGAATAGTTGTTTTTGATAGTCCGGCTTTTGACCAGATATTCCGGCCAAAAATAAATCCAAACAGAAAGGTATTTTCGGATCATCTGACCAAGGTCTGGACGCTCCAGGCCACA
Source organism: Zizania latifolia (assembly GCA_000418225.1). Lineage (NCBI taxonomy): Eukaryota > Viridiplantae > Streptophyta > Magnoliopsida > Poales > Poaceae > Zizania > Zizania latifolia. The sequence goes on from KE372922.1 coordinate 108,706, forward strand.
GAATAAAATCCAACAGAAAGCAATTTTCGGATTATCCGACCAAGGTCCGGATGCTCTGACTCACAAAATATATCCAACAGAACGAAATTCTCGGATCATCTGATAGCTCCGGATGTTCCGGGCTTCAAAGAAATCCAAACAGAACGATGTTTTCGGATTATCTAGCTTGAACCTGGATACTCCGACATGCAAAATAAATCAAAACATAACATTGTTTTCAGATACTCTGGACATGTCCGGATTATCTGGTTTTGCTGGAAAAACCAAATTAAACTTAGAAAAATTCCAAAAACTTTCCAAGAAAATTTTTCTTTGAGCATTATGTTTTGGAACACTACTCAACCAATTGCAAAGCCACTTTGATTTTCGATATCTGTATTCATCTTAGCAACAATGTTAGTAGCATTTGATCGTTATTGTCATTAATACACTAAAACAAATTAGGGGCCTAGATGCATTAAGATGCACTTTCAATCTCTCCCTTTTTTATGATTGATGACAATATGATCAAAGAAGTGATATCAATTTTAGATAAGATGAATATTAAAAATGAAGCTCCCCCTAAATATATGCATCATCATAAAAATAGTAAACTCAATGTAGAACACATTTAGGGCATAAAAGTGAAATGAACATAATTAAACATAAAACATAACGCAGATTGTTCATGACATCCGAACATCCATGCCAAATTTAAATGTAAAACATATTACAAGCCCATTGTTCTTAACATAGAATACAAAAGTAGAACCAGAAAACGAGAAATCCTAAGGCTAAGCGATGACAACAACGACTTCTTTGACTTTTCTCCTCCTTTGGCATCAAAGACACCAAAAAAAGAGAAAACAATAAACGGCTCACTCGGAGTTGTCCTCGCTCTCACCATCATCATCACCATCATCTTCTTCAGACGATGATGATGACTACTATGGAGGCTGCTGCTGCTGCTGTTGGGATGACCCTACTCTGGATCCAAAGAAGTGGGCATAGGGGTCGGTGCAGTCAGCGAGGATATTGGGGTCGTTCTCCTTATCAGAATCAGACAATGGCTCTATGGGAGGATGGCCTAATTGCTGAAGCAACAGGTTGATCACCTTGTTCCACCTCTCGTCCTCCTTAGCTCACCTTCGATTGCTGTTCCGACACATCGTGAAGATGGCCAAAAGGATCCTTTTGATTGGTGAGATAGAGGGACTGGACTGCGATGTGGAGCTCTAAGGAGCATGCCGAGGCCCAACAGGAGGAGGCGGAGCTGCTGAGGACGACTGCCCTGGAGGAGCTCTAGAAGACGGTGCTTGAGTAGTGTACCCATAGTGCTCTACCTCATATATCATCTTCCGGTCGGTGACCCAGTCGATCACAAGCTAAATGTACGGAGCATACATGCAACTCTTCGTGTGAGACACTAAGGTGGTCTAGATCTCACTCCAAAGGAAATAAGACACACGGAACACTCCTCTGTCCTCTCGCATGACAGACAGCAGGTTGCGAGCATTGGCAGAAGGATCTTCCTAAACAGGCTGTTGAGCACTGAAAAGAATGGGGAGAGACCCTCTGTCTTGCCTCCAACAAAGGAACCTAGCTCAAACAGATAAGACACTACATTAGCTCCAAGCATGGTTTCTTGATCTAACCGATAAGTTGTGAGATCATTGCCGTCCAGTCCAAGAATAGCAGCGAAATCACTAAGAGTGACCTCGTACTCACCCTCTTCCAGCCTCCAATGAAAGGTAGGCTCCTCATTGACCACGGTCTGGAATAAGGTGGAATAAAACTGGCAGATGGCTTCTTCACACTAGTTCTGCTTTGTCTCCAAGAGGTCATAGAGATTCTTGGCCTGGCAGATGCGGATCACCTGATTGAACACTAGGTTATTCTTCTTCTTCATTTAAGCCCAGTTGATCCATTGCATCTCGACAACTGGATGCCGCTTGGGTAGCATGACAATTTTTGTAGTAGTCCTGCTAAAAGCCCGAGTGAAACCGGTAGTCAGAGGCATCTCGTAGATAGTCCCAGGGATAATAGTTTCTTTCCCTCCCAGCCTCAAGAGTCCACCTCATGTAGTTGACCTTGGATCTCGGTGTGACCCCGCTAACCTGAGGAGGCTCTTGAACTTTTCTCTGGACAAGCTAAAGAATATCTTCACTACGGCTTGACTGCCCAGAGGCAGGCTGCTTCCCCTTGCCTTGCGAAGGAGGAGGAGGCCACACAGAAGGGTCCTAGGCTCCCCCTCAATGGATCCCGTGATTCCCACAGTCGAGTTTCGAAGAAAATCGCTGGAGAAGTTGAGAGTTGGAGTGAGGGAGAAGAGATGAAGTGAGGAGGAGAGAGAAGCCCGAAGGGTTCGGGACACCTTTTATAAAGCACGCCCAGACACTTCGAGATAGTCTGGAGTATCTAGGATTCTAGGTGAGCCAGACTATCCAGATATAGTCGGATAATCTCGGTGCACCAGAATAAACTTCAAAAAGTCCTAGGTCCAGAGCATCTAGGTTGAGCTGAATGATCTGGATCCTCTAGATTTCTAACTCACAGGAATCCAAGGAGAGACAAATGCCATAAACTTTAGGGCTTAATAATAGTATTTTACCATAATTATTTTAAGCATGAATAAAAATAATTAAACAATTATTTTTGTTTATGATTCATATGAAATGGTGCTCTCATTGTCACACAACAAAGGGATTTTGGTGACGTTGTGCCCAAAGTCTTTTAAGGTTTGTTTTATATAAAGGAGTTGAACATAACAACTACCGGCTGCTACATATTTGACTTTGGCTGTGGATAAAGCTATAGAATTTTGTTTCCTAGAAGACCATGAAATAAGTGATATTACAAAGAATTGGCAGGTTTTGGAGGTACTTTTTCTATCCACTTTGTAACTGGCATAATCGGAGTCTGAATAGACGATAAGATCAAATGTTGAGCCTTTCGGATACCAAAGCCATAGGTTTGGAGTATAAACCAAATATCTCAAGATTCTTTTAACAGCAACCAAATGACATTCTTTTGGTACAGCTTGAAATCTTGCACACATGCAAACGCTAAGAATTATATTGGGCCTATATGCACACAAATATAATAAGGAACCAATGATGGAACAATATACCTTTTGGTCGACGTCGGTTCCTTGTTGATTTAAATTAAGATGCCCGTTGGTTTGCATAGGGGTCTTGATGGTTTTGTATTTTCCAAGTCAAACTTCTTGAGCATATATTTAATGTACTTTGTTAGGCTGATGAATGTTCCTTCTTTGAGTTGCTTGATTTGAAATCCTAGAAAGAACTTCAACTCTCCCATCATTGACATTTCAAATCTTTTGGTCATTATCCAACTAAATTCCTCACAAAAATCATTATTAGTAGAACCAAATATAATATCATCGACATATATTTGGCAAACAAAGAAATTATTATTGAAATGCTTAGTAAAGAGGATAGGATCGGCTTTGCCTATTTCAAAGTCTTTTTAAGAAGAAAATCCCTAAGACATTTATACCATGCTCTAGGTGCTTGCTTAAGCCCATAGAGCTCATTTTAGAGTTTGAATACATGATTTGGATTCTTGGAGTCTTCAAAGCCGGGTGGTTGCTCCACATACACCAATTTAGTGATTGATCTATTTAGGAAAGCACTTTTCCCGTTCATTTGATGAAGCTTGAAATCATGGTGAGTAGCAAAGGCTAATAATATTCGAATTGACTCTAGCCTAGCAATAGGTGCATACGTCACACCAAAATCCAAACCTTCGATTCATGTGAAGCCTTGAGCCACCAATCTTGCTTTGTTCCTTATGACCATGCCATCCTCATCTTGCTTGTTGCGGAAGACCTATTTTATACCGATCACATTTTGCTTCGGTCTTTCCACCAATGTCCACACTTCATTTCTTTTGAAGTTGTGAAGCTCTTCTTGCATGGCCATCACCCAATCTGCATCTTCAAGAGCTTCTTCCAACTTGACAGGTTTCAAAGAGAACACAAAAGAGTGGTTACTCCCCTTCGTAGATCACCAAGAATATTGTTCACGAGGTGGTCTCTTTGGATACCTTGGTGATTTTTTTGATGTTGTACAGGTGGTTGATCAACTTCTTCTTGAACTTCCTATTCCTTATCCACCACCTTTTCCCTTGAGTCTCTTGTGTTTGACTTTCTTGAACTTACGGTTGTTGTTGATTGATAGGTTCTTGCTCTGTTGATCTTATATCTTCTATTGGCATGTTCTTGATTGCTTCACATAGATGTTCTTCTTCACTTGTATCACTTGGATCAACTTGCTCTTCTTGAGAGACGTTAGTCTCATCAAATGTCACATCCCTAGTGACTTACTCATAATAAAGTATTTACTCTCAAAAACTCTAAAATATGAAATATTTGGTTTGTTACCAGTTAGAAGTTCATACGACATCTTTAAGTATTTTGTGAAAATAAAGACGGTTGATTGCATGACATGCAGTATCGATTACTTCTGCCTAAAATACGTCTGAAGTCTTGTATTCATTGGGCATGGTTCTTGCTGTCTCTATCAGTGTTCGATTCTTCCGTTCCACCACTCCATTTTGAGGTGAATCATAGGGAGCAGAAAACTCATACTTAATGCCTTCTTCATCACGAAAGTCTTCAACTTGAGTGCTTTCAAACTCACTCCCGTTATCACTTATCACTTTCTTGATCTTAACTTCATACTCATTTTGAGCTCTTCTTGCAAAACTCTTGAACACACTTTATGTCTCGCTGTGATCATGCGAAAAGAATACCTAAGTGAAGCAAGAATAATCATTAACAATAACTAAACCATATTTGTTACCGCCAACGCTTAAGTATGCCACTGGTCCAAGGAGATCCATATGTAGAAGCTCCAGCCGCCTTCTTATTGTCATAATATTATTGGCAGTATGTGGTACTCTAACTTGCTTACCGGCTTGACATGCACTGTATAACCCGTCTTTCTCAAACACAACATTGGTTAGTCCTAGGATGTGCTCCTCTTTAAGAAGCTTTGACAAGTTCCTCATCCCAATATGAGCTAGTCGGTGGTGCCATAATCAATCCATGCTAGTCTTAGCCACCAAGCAAGTTTTATGTTCAACTTTATCTAGTACAAAATCGACTAAATAAAGTTTTTCCTTCAACTTACCTGTTAAGGCTACGGAATTGTCACTTCTTCTCAAAATGGTCACACCCTCATCAATAAAAAGACAATTATAACCAATTTCACATAATTGAGAGATTGAGATCAAATTATAACTTAAGGACTCAACTAATAAGACATTTCAAATTGAGTTACCATTTGGGATAGAAATTTTACCTACACCCATTACCTTTCATTTTCCATTGTCACCAAATACAATAGACTCATGATTACCTTTCTTTGGCTCAAAAGAAGTAAACATACTTTTATCTCCGGTCATGTGATTGGTACATCCACTGTCCATTACCTAACTTGATCTACCGGAGGAGTATTCCTATAAAGAGATTAGTTCTTTATTTTAGGTACCAAAATTTTTTTGGGTTCTTCAATGTTAGTTACAAGAACTTTAGAAATACAAATACATCTTAAAGGTTTTTCATTTTTATTTCTAACAAATTGAGCAACCACTTTACTATGGTGGTTTCTCTTAATAAGGTAGGAAGCATAAAAAGTAGCCTGTGAAGCATAAGATTTGTTATTGTTCTTCTTTGGGCTTTGCTCTTCGTTCATAAATTTTATAATTTTCTTACCCTTATACCTCCTTCTAGCATTTATCTTGCTTTTATTTGGATAAAAGTCAAGTCCACGCTTCTCAACATTACTTTGAGTGTTAAGAGTCTTGAATAGGACGTTCTTTGACTTGTAGGCTTTTATGTATCCATAGCTTACCAAGGTGCTAAGCCTCTCATTCTCCTTTCTCAAGACTTCTATTTTTTTCATGTTAGTCTCATAAGCAGTAATATCAAGATTTTAGCATTTTACACAACTATTACTTATGGAAACAATAGAAGAAATAGAAACATAATGAGTTATGAGAGACTCAACTTTCTCTTCAAGGCTCTTATTATTCTCATCAAGAATAATAAGATCACTTTTAAGAGTTTTGAGTGTTTCCTCTAATTTCTCTTTAGACTCATTTACTAGACTAGATTGTTTAGTTAATTTATCTACCTTTTTCTTTTCCTTAGCAAGAAGCCGCTCAAGTTCAAGATTCATTTCCTTCTCATTAATGAGTAGATCCTCTTGTTTTTTAAAAATTGCTTCTTGCGCCTCTATTATTTTCATAAGTTCTTTGAACTTAGATAAAACTGGCTTACTCATATTTTTAAACATGTCATTATCAATTTTAGATTCATCATCACTAGAATAACTATGTTCATCTTTATCTAAAATTTTAGGTATCATAGTTACCTTCTTGCTTTTTGCCATCAAGCACTTGGGAGAGATAATTTTGTCGTCGCTCAAATCTCCAAAGAGTGAAGGCTTTGGAAGCATGATGTTGGCGATGGTGATGGTGGTGACTCTCTTCTTGCTAGAGTCAGAGTCCGATTCTGACTTGGAATCGGAGTCGAAGTTCCATTCTTCACCAATGTGAGCATGTCCACATTTCTTTCACTTCTTATACTTGTGCTTCTCTTTGCTTTCTTGCTCTTTCTTTTTAGGACGGTCGGCTATGAAATGGCCAAGATCGTCACATTCATAGCACCCCTTCTTTGATTTCCTCTTCTTTGACTTATCATTCTTTTTCTTGTATTTGTCAAATCCACCCTTCTTCATGAACTTTTTAAATTTCTTGACAAATAATACAACCTCTTCATCATCACTTAACTCTTCTTTCTTTTTAGCCTTGAGAGACATCCTTGTCCTTGTTGTTTTGAAGCTTGGCAAGGTCTTTTACTTTCTTTGTTTGTTCTTCCATCAACTCATGTGCTATGATTCTTCCTAGCACATCACTTAGAGTCATTTTCTTGAATTCTTTTCGCTCCCGGATTAGTGTCACCAAGGTAGGGTTCCTTGGTGCTATAGCACGGAGCAACCTTTTCACCATCACGTGATCTGTCATTTCTTCGCTTCCAAGACGCTTTATCTTGTTCACAAGGATCATGAGGCGGTCGTACATTTCTTGAGGGGTTTTATTATCTTTCATAACAAATCTTCCAAGCTTCTATTCAAGAAGCTCAATCTTTGACTACTTTACTAAATATGTACAATCATGGGCAACTTGTAAAGTTTTCCATATTTCTTTAACTTCCTCGAGTCCATCAACTTTATTAAATTATTCGGGACTTAACGCGGCAAGTAGAACACTCACTACTTGAGCATTACGATGAATGGTTTGTTCTTCATCGGCTATTAGTTGACAATCATTCACATTTGAGTCATCCACATCAACACTTGTGCATACAATCTTCCAAATATTTGGATGCATAGAGGTTAGGTGCAACTTCATTTTATGTCTCCATGCCACATAATGTGCACCATCGAAGTAAGGTGCATGACCAGTTAGCACAGAGAGATAATTATTACTAGGATTTAGTTTGGAGTAATCAAACAGATATGCTACCCCTTTCTTTCCTCCAATACTGTTCTTTTCGGTGCTGGTGGAATTTGACTCTTCTGACATCTTTACCCTTCAAGCGGTTAAGCCTTCGAGAAGAGCCTGCTCTGATACCAATTAAAAGTTGCCTAGAGGGGAGTGAATAGACAATCTAAAAATTCTCAATTAAACTTGACAGTTTAAACTTCTAGGGCCCGGACTATCCGGGCTTAGTCGGATACTCCGGGTACCAGATGAAAATTAAATACGTGTGAGTTCTGGATCATCCAGCTTTAACCGGATGATTCGGGCATGACATATCTGAAACAATATATACAGCAGAATACGATCTAGACAATGAACTTTAAAGACATAATTCAATGAACCTTATCCTTGCTAGTTAATGAATAGATCAAACATTAAATAACTGCTAGTAGAGATAAAGATTGACACAATGAATTTTTCACTAAAGTTTGGATTGAGGAAACCCCAAAGGGCCAGGTCTCTTTCAACCCTAACCCTCACCAAGCGCTCACCAGCCTTGGTTTTCACTCGTTACCTCTTTGAAGCTGAGCCGAGACCGTGTACAAACTTGTCCGATCACCCACAAACCTTGGGTGCTCATGGATCAATGTCTAGCTGTCTAGGAGGGATTACCTCCGAGAGTAATGATCCTGTTGACGTGATCCAAAGCCGTGTGCTTAAAGTTTCACCGAAGATCAAAACGCACACAACACCACAACTCCCAAGAAGATGGATCAATAAAACTCGAGGAGATTGGTGAATCACTCTCAATCCAACTCTCGAAGATCCAATCAAGATCGAGCACTAGGATGAGAGAAAGAGAGTAAATAGCAAGGCTATTAGGTTTTGGAAAACGTGCCCTAATTATGGGAGAGGGGAGGTATTTATACCCCTTTCTCAAAACTGGCCGTTAGGGCAAAAAATCACGCACATTTTATCTAGATGATTTGGGCTTAATCGGATATTCCGGTCCAAAAATAAATGAAACAGAACAGTTGTTTCGGATAGTCCGGTTTTTGACCAGATATTCTGGACCAAAAATAAATCCAAACTATCGGGAATATGATCTCGGGTTATTTCCTGAGTGGTTTTATGATGATCGAGTAAAGGAGGGGTCAACAGACTCAACATTAAAGACGACCAGTCAACTGCCAATATTCTCCACACAGCCAGCGGTCGGGGACCTGAAGGCTCCTCGAGTTCAGCACTCGGGAGGCCTTCCCGACCACAGGCACTCGGATGGTCGCCATCAAGGGCTAGGCCATCATTAAGCTCCACATTGTATAGTTATTATTGCTGTTATCTCTTAGAGTTCTTGTCCACGAACTGACCGTTTATCCTCATAATTGGTCATTAATGGGGCAAATTATCTGCAATTTGTAACCCCCGATCCCTCTCATACAAAGGGATCGGAGGGAGCCTATAAAGGGCAAGGTTCATCTAAACGTTTCTAGACTATTTCATACGCTTAAGGCTATTCACGCCCGAAAGGTCATTCAACACTCACAGGATTAGGGCTATTATTCTCTAGGAGGCCCGAACCTGTCTAAGAATCCCCCCTATCTCATAGTTAGAGATAACCATCAAGATTTGTCTAGAGCACTCCCTATCGCCTAACCAAATCCATACTGCGGGTACCCCCGTGGTATACTGTTGTTTCGTACACAACGACAATTGGCACGCCAGGTAGGGGTTTAGACTATGTTTTTGATCGACTTGATGGCTGTTGTTTGCAAGGTCAACACCCAGGTTCCCGTCGATGCCATGATCACCTTCGGGAGCCTGACTTTCGTTGGTGATTGTATGCGCCAATTGGTTTTGACCACCACCGCCTAAACAAGGGCGAAGGTTTCGTGCACTCCAGCTGTGCTCTTGTCTGTCCCTCGAGCGATCTGCTCCACTCAGGGCACCCTCCTTGGCTCCCCGGGCGTCCGAGAATCCAGCTCCACCCAGGGCTCGCCCACAAGTCACCGCCGACTCGCCCGTCGATTTTATCATCTTTGCTAATGCAGACGGGCGCATAGTCCAACGGCGCCAATTCACTAGGGTTGCTTCAAAGCGACCTCGCCAGCCGACCGATCCGGTCAAGCTGGCGCCATGTCCTAACGTCATCATGATGATGACGGGGGCTATCTCCAACGACGAGCTCTTCGACGCCGCTGAGTCCAGTACTCACCGGCGTGATCACCAAAGGAGGAATGCTGCCCGATCGGACTGTCACACGAGGGCCCGTGCAGCGCCCGAGACATCGCGACACGGCGCGTATGACCAGTACACGATGGATTTTGAAGGCCATGCTGTGTACCGCACGCTAACTGTGAACCATATCGCCATCGAGAGGATGCTAGCCGCCCTTCCCGATTCACCTGAGCTCCAAAGGGCTCGGGCTATGACCCAGGCGGCTGCTGCTCAAATTGTTTACATGGCCCCACCTCCAAGGTCACGGTCTCCGGACCATCACTCACATTCCCAACTGTCCCGACGGTCGGCACGCTCGCATCTAAGCGAGCGACGTGGGAGCTCTTATTCATGTGACGCCCGAACCATCATCAATGAAGCGCGTGACGCGCACAACACCATTTCTCGCCGCCGCAGTGAACGCGAGCACAACGAGCTCCGTTGTCATGAGCAATACAACCGGAGCCACGGCATGCCGGGGGTTAACCGGCCCGACACCAACATCTCGCACCACGATGGCTTTCCAGCCTTCTCCGAGCGCCTTCATTGGATACTGTGGCCTCGTAACTTTCATCCAATGGGAGTCATGCCATACGACGGCAAGACCGACCCCTCCCAGTGGCTGTGGCTGTACTACACGGCCATCTGTGTAGCTGGAGGGAACCAAGATGTCATGGTCAATTACCTCCCCGTCATGCTGTCCGTGGCCACCATCAGTTGGCTGGCCGGACTCCCGGAGAACTCCATCAACTCCTGGAGTGAGTTATGCGATGTCTTCATCGCTAACTATCAAGGAACCTGGCAAAGATCGGCATCACGGCACGACCTGCGCTAGATACGCCAAAAGGATAGAAGAGTCCCTTTGGGACTACATCCGTCGCTTCTCCGAGCACCGGAACACCGTCGCCAGCATCTCCGATGCCGACGTCATGTCCATCTTTCAAGATGGCTTGTGTAAGCCTTCAGAGTTGTTTCGCCATCTAGTGATGAACGAGCCGACTGATCTAGGTGAGATGATCACCGTCGCCGAACAATTTGCCAACACCGAAGATGCTGAGCGAGAGCAGATGCACCTAAACACTCAAGAATCCAGCAAGGACAAGAAGAAAAAGGATCGTCGCCGTTCGCCCTTGCGTAATGACCGTGACAAGCCCGAGTCCTCCTCTCGGAATAAGAGTAGGAAGCGAAAGGGCAAGGAGGTTATGGTCACTGATAAAAATTCCTGACCTTAGGGCCGGAAGAACTCAGCATTGTAGGAGGTATTAGACAAACTCTGCATTATTCACCCTAACAGCAACCACACCGCTCGTCGATGTTACCAGTTGCAGAACCAGATGGTGAAAGAGGCGGAAGAAAACCCCGACAAGACAAGCGTCGCCGGGACGATAAAAAGAAGAAGTCCAAAGAAGACGATAAAGACACCGAGGCATCCCCGGTGGAAAACGATTTCTAGGAGCCCGCTCGGACGGTCTCCATGATCTTCGGTGGTGCAATCGCCGTCGAATCCAAGCGCCAGCAGAAGCTGTTGGCCCACCGCATCAATGTCATCAGCACCACGCCGACCGAACGCCTATGGTGGTCAGAGATCTCGATCACCTTCAGCAGAGATGGTCAGTGGACGGACGTCTCCAAGCCAGGCAATAAAGGGGGATGTTGCCACTTCGCACATGTGCAAGCAAGACAGCCTCGCGTTGGATAAGGCCATGGACATCTCTATCCGAATGGAGGAGACCGTTCAAGCAGCCAAGACGACGCCAACCACTAGCGTGGACATCCCGACAAGCATGCCATCGACATCAGGCTTAGCTCCCTCGTCGGCTGAGTACAAAAGTATTCAGCTCTCGGACGCCGACCCCTCCAAGACGGCGCTGATCGGGACAGCGCTGGATCCTAAATAGGAAAGCGCGCTCATTAGCTTCCTCCGTCCCAACATCGACGTATTCGCTTGGTAACCCTCCGATATGCCGGGTGTACCTTGGGAGATGATCGAGCATGAACTCCATGTATGCCCGACCGCCAAGCCGGTCAAGCAGAAGATACGCCATTTTGCCCAGGAGCGTAAAGAGGCCATCAAAGAAGAAGTTACCCTCCTACTAGCGACAGGGTTCATAAAAGAGATGTATCATCCCGACTAGATAGCTAACCTAGTCCTTGTAAAAAAGAAGAATGGAAAATGGAGAATGTGCATTGACTATACCGATCTCAACAAAAGATGCCCTAAAGATCCTCTTCCACTGCCGCGCATCGACCAAGTCGTTGATTCTGCAATATTGAACATGGCTAAGCCCAGCAGCGTCAAGCACATTCAGCGTCTCATAGGCTGCATGACATCACTCGGGTGATTTATTTCCTGACTTGGCGAGCGCGGGATGTCTTTCTTCAAGTTGTTAAAAAAAGAAGGTGATTTCATATGGATGCCAGAGGCTGACCAGGCTTTCACTGACCTCAAGAAGTTTCTTTCTTCTCCACCGGTCCTGGTTGCGCCAACCTCTGGTGAAACGCTACTCCTCTACATCGCCACCACGACCCACGTGGTCAGCACTGCCATGGTCGTCGAGCGCCCGGAGGAGGGGCACGCCTATCTGGTTCAAAGGCCGGTATATTTCATATCTGAGGTACTCGGGCCATCCAAAGTCCGGTACCCTTAGGTTCAGAAGCTCCTGTACGTCATCCTCATCACCGCCAGGAAGCTCAAGTATTATTTTCAGGCTCATTCGGTGGAGGTTATCACTAAATTTCTACTCGGCGACGTTCTCCGAAACAGGGACGCGACTGGTCAGATCGTGAAGTGGGCCATCGAGTTGGGTGAATATACCATCGATTTCAAGCCCCGCATGGCCATCAAGCCCCAAGCTCTCGCCGACTTCGTTGCCGAGTGGACCAAGATTCAACTCCCCCTACTATCGAGTTTTAAGAGCACTGGACTATGTATTTTGATGGCTCGCTCAGCATTAATGGGGCAGGAGTGGGAATTCTTCTTATATCCCCTCAAGGTGAAAGATTAAAATATGCTCTTCAGCTATTATTTATGGCGTCTAACAATGCAGCCGAGTATGAAGCACTCCTTAATGGCTTACGAATCGCTATTTCTCTTAGAGTTCAAAGATTAATGCTATATGGAGATTTCAAGTTGGTATCAGCCAAGTCAACAAGGATTGGTCCTACACCAATGAGAAGATGGATGCTTACTGCAAGGAGATCCGCAAGCTAGAAGGCAAGTTCAGTGGGCTCGAGTTTCATCACGTCCCTAGGGACGATAATTCGGCTACTGACTTCTTGGCTAAGCTTGGCTCGTCAAGAGCCCCTATGTCGAGTGGTGTTTTTCTCCAAGAGCTCCCGAAGCCATCAATTCAAGATGATGAAGTTCAACCTTCTGAAGCCGAACAAGCTCCATACGTATTGGTTATCACTGACAACGAAGAAGACTAACAACAACAAATCATTGATTTCATTCTCACTACCAAATCTCCTGAAGACAAAGATATAGCAATTCACCTTTCTAGAAGGAGCAAACAGTATGTTGTGGTGGGATCAGAGTTATATAAAAGGGCTGCTTCAATCCGAGTGCTCATGAAGTGTGTCAGCAAATCAGAAGGGTCAAGAATCCTCAAAGAGATAAACTGGGGTATTTGTGGAAATCATGCTGGCGCCCGGACACTAGTCGGTAAAGCCTTCAGGTAGGGATTTTACTAGCCGACTGCTAATGAAGATGCCAAGCTCCTAGTCCGTGGCTGCTAGGGCAGTCAATTTTTCGCCAAGCAACATCATCTCCCTGCTCAAGCTCTCTAGACCATCCCTTCTTCATGGTTGTTTGCATGCTGGGGCTTGATATGGTCGGACCTTTTTCAAAGGCCCCCTAGGGTTATGATCGTCTTTTTGTTGCCATTGACAAATTCACCAAGTGGATAGAAGTCATGCCTTTAAGGACAAGCATAGCCAAGAAAGCCGCAGAGTTCATCCAAGACATAGTCTACCGTTATGGTGTTCCTCATCAGATTATAACAGATCTTGGGACCCAATTTACCGGCAACGACTTTTGGGAATTCTGCGAAGATAAATGTATTGAAGTCAAGTACGCTTCTGTTGCAAATCTAAGAGCAAATGGTCAAGTTGAGCGAGCTAATGGCATGATACTCTAAGGATTAAAAGCTAGAATTTTTGATCCCCTCAATAAGTATGGCAGTCGGTGGATAAAAGAATTACCAGCTGTTATTTGGGCCTTCGCACTCAGCCCAGCCGAGCCACTGGTCGGACTCTCTTTTTCCTTGTATACAGATCGGAGGCCATTTTACTGGTGGACATGCTACACGAGTCCACCAAGATTCAGCACTATGAAGAAGGCGCAGCCGAGCAGACAAGAGAAGAAGATATCGACAGTCTTGAAGAAGCTCGCTTAGCTGCGGCAATACAATCCGATCGGTACTAACAAGGTTTGTGAAGGTACCATGACCGTAATGTGCGTGGTCGGTCTTTTCAAGTCAGGGATCTAGTTCTTCGCCGAGTACAATCTGCAGTCGACGTCCGCAAGCTATCGGCTCCATAGAAGGGTCCGTACATTATCTCCGAAGTTACCCGACTAGGTTCATATCGCCTAATACGTGAAGACGGTCAATGGATTGCAAACTCCTGGAATATTGAACATCTTTGACGTTTTTATCCTTGATGCAATAAGCTAAGTCCTTGTTTTGGATTAATAAAGATGTTTGATTTTTTCCGCTCTTCTTTCTCTCTTCTTTGCCCGACCCCCGAGCATTCGAAGTTTTATCACTTTAACTTTGAGTCCATGATCCGCTCTGGCTGGGTTAAATTATTCTTTCGCCTACTCGAGGGCTTGGTCTTTTCTTCTATGATTCACCCGACTACTTTTAAGTGTTATTTTTTGACTACATGTGACGCCTATGGTTCCAAATAGCATGTACGTGGCTCAAGTTTCCCTGCGCTATGGACCTAAGCTATAGCATACAGTCAGAAATTCACCACAAATAGTCAAGCATAGAACACATTTATAAAGAGGAAAGCGTTGTTTCATTGCGCAAAAAGTATATATACAATTGTTTTTCTTCTACAATATTTCTCCTACTCGGCAGGTTCAGTCGGATAAGTTTCCAAGTCCGCGACAAGGACATTGGCCGTCTCCTCCACCTCCGAGTAGATACGCTCCACATCAGACTCTTTGATGATTACCGGCCACCCTGCTTGGATGTAGTCCATGCACGCTGTCGGGTACAGCGCTCGGACAATCCCAAGCGCGTGCGTAGATGCCGACCGAACGAAGTCTCAGGCTTGCTCCCGTAGACGTGTAGCCGACCCCTGGAGTCGCTCCATGAACTGCTCCGCCGACCACATAGTGCTAGCCGGTTCGCTATCAATCATCTTGATGAGCGTCTCTGCATCGGCCTGGTAGTGGTCCCACTGCGCCTGAGTGTTGCTCAAACGCAGCTCAAGGTTAGTGAATTGAGCGTTCATCCGCCGATGAAGCTCTGCAAGCACAACATTGTTTTAGAGAAAACTTCATCATGAATGGCAAAAAAAAAGTCTAAGCTGGTGATTCGTACTTTTGTACTCACCGAACCACTTGGCAGTGGCCGCTTTAGATTCCTTGAGCTACTTTTTGAAGCTCGGTGATCTTGGCCTCCGCCTATGATGCCCTGGCAATGGCTTCATCCCTCTCGGTCAAAGACGTTTCGACTGAAGCAACCGATCGGTTCGCCAAACCAGTGGCTGTCTCAATCCGTTCCTCCGCCACCAGCCATTCTGTTACACAAGCACTGATCAAATACAGTCACCATAAGCAGTACTGGTGACAAAAAGTGAACAAGCACTTACCATAGGAACGGATTTTAAGCTGACCATGGAGGATGTCATTATCTCTCTCCGACCTCCTCAAGTCGGCATCCCTCTGCGCCAACTGATCAGTCAGCTGCTGTACTCGGGCGTTTAATGCTCCCAAGTCCAGAATGGGAGCAGGGCAGTTAGTCCCTGTGCTCTAGACCAGATGGCTCACAAGGCACTGCACAAGACAAAACAAGTTAGTCTAAATACATATATTAAGATATGTATAAAAAACTAACATATGTATAAAAAACAAGTTATACATATATTAAGATATGTATAAAACTGCACAAGACACTGATCACCCGGCCAAGGCGGCTGAGTACCTCATAGCACTCAGCCACCTCGCCTCGACTGCTCTAGTCGGGCCCCTGACTGCCGCACCGACGGCAGGTGGGGACATCTCCCCGACCATGACTTCGGCAAGGTTGGCCTCCTGTTGCGCCGCCTCAGGGCGATCGGTCGTCTCTGGTGCCGCTGGAGGCATCTCCACGTTCGCCACCGCCGCGATGGATACAATCGTCGGTGACGGATCAACGGCACTCGCCATCGCTGCAGTTGGCTGTACCAAGTCAGGTGCGACAGCACTGGATGCCGCTACGGTCGGCTACACTAGAATAGATGCAGCAGCACTCGGCTTGCTTGGTGTTGGAGCGCCCGACACTTGTGCCCCACTCGCCACAGCCACTGGCGGATTGGTTGCCCCAACGAACACCACCAAGTCGGTAGAGAGGATGGCTGTAGCTGGGCGATCGGCGCTGACCGACTCAGCCCCACCGTTCCTGGACAATGGCAGAGGAGTGCTGATCAAAACAACAACAAAAAAGTTAAGTTTGAATTAAGTTTAATTATTTGATTCAAATCAACAACAGAAAAACTTACTATGCCGACTACCGAAATGTCAATGTCTTCATTCGCCGCCCGGAGCCCGAAGTTGCTCTGACCGGCGGTGGCGGTGGTGGAGGTGTCGATTCAAATGAAGACGGCGCCGTAGCGCCGCCAGTCACCGGGGCCGCCTCGGATATCTCCGAGTCGGCACCAGCCTCTCCGGGAAAAGACGACGGCACCTTGGGGGTCTCCTTCTTCGCCGTCGCCGTCTTCGTCATTGTCTTTTTCGTCTTCTTCACCGGAGGAGGGCAAACCTCTTTACCCTTCCTCTTCTCCCCAGTCGGCCCGGCGTGCGGGTCGATATCCTTCTTCCTGACCGCCCGGGGCTGCTTGGGCAGCGGCGGTAGAGAGCAATACGCCTCTCGGCCCTACCTATTTTAACACTCAGCACCCGGCAGGTGATGTCATCAAAAATCATCAACAACAAAAAGATTATTCTTACTAGTGGTCGGGGGCGGCTGAGCTTGAAGGCCTTGGGGTCGGCGTCGGGGTTGAGGCCAAGCCGACCGGCGAAGATCAGCTTCACCCTCTTCTTTACTTCGTCCGAAGACAAGTACTCAGCCATCTTCCTGGTCAGGTCATCCCTGCCCGAGTACTCGTATGCAGGGTGGGTCCTCAACTTCAACGGCTGGACCCGACGGGACACGAAGCTGAGCGCCACATGGACGCCCGATAAGCCCTCTGCTCCGAGCTTCTTGATCATCTCGACCAGCTCGTCCACCTGGCCCTGCTCCTCCCGTTGATAGCGGTCAGACCAGGTGAGCGTCGGCATTGGCACTCGGTCGATCTCCGGTGAAAGGGCTGGCTCGTGGTTGGTGACGTAGAACCACCCGGAGTGACAGCCCTTGTTGGAGGTCGGGAGCGGCACCTTCTTCTTGGTGTTCGGCCTCAGATAAAAATAATGACGGAAGAGGTTGAAATAAGGATCAATGCTGAGATAGGCTTCACAAAGGTGGATGAAAATGGCGATGTTCAAGATGGAATTAGGGTTGAGGTTGCAGAGTGAGATATCGTAGTGGTAGAGGATGCCAGGGAAGAAAGGATGGGCCGGCAAATAGAACCCGCGACAGAAGACAGACTCGAACACCACAATTTCATGGGTATTCGGGGTTGGGAAAGCCTCACTGCCCACGGAGTGCGACACCTACAGCGCACTCGGTGGGAGCTTGCCTCACTTCTCTAGCAGTGACACCACCCGCTTCTCCGCCCTTGACTTCTGAAACTCCGCCGACCGGTCAACTTCAACATTGGGGTCAATGGCCGCCATTGGAATGGAAAGTGGTGGCGCTACGGGCTTGAGGTTGAAGAGTCACCACGCCTTGCGATAGCACACGATGCAACCACAGTGACGATTAGGGTTACGAGGCGCCAGTGAATCAGGGCTCAAGGAAGAAGATGAAGGCTAGGGACTTGAAGTGTGCGGAAGGATGAAGCACCCTCAATCGGGCTATTTATAAACCTCCCGAGCGACGGTTCGGGCCCCCGATGCGCCGTGATTCCCTCGGGACGCGTCTCAAAGTAATCTTCGGCATTAACTACGCCGGTCAACATATTTTCAAACCCATCCATCTAACCGATGATTGCAGAAACAACGGTTGGCAGCAGAAAGCAAATCGACGCTTATAGTTTTTAAAACTGTACTCGCGTCCACGAGGCGGCCTTGGAACTAGCGCGGGTCCCGTCAAACCTGTCGATTCTGAAAGGCGCTAGTCTGCGGCAGCAGACGCCTTTTCGCCAAAGGAGGCCTACAAATACTCAATTGCGCCGGACTGCTCCAACTAGCACCTTTTTGCCAAAAAACCACTCGATGGGCCTATCTATTCCTATGCACAAGTCGATTTCATCGGACGCCAATACACTGAATGTGCGGGATTTAAAAAACTCTCTGATCCTGGAGCTTATTTTATTCAAGAAACTCCAGTCTCGAGGGCTGCACCCGGTAGGTGCACCTGAGCGGTGCATCGATCGGGAAAAATTCATCAAGACTAAGTTCTGAAGCCCTTTTCGACTACTCAACTTCATCTGCGCGTCGCAAAGAGCTCGGGGGCTGCTATCAGGAATATGATCCCGGGTTACCTCCCGAGTGGTTTTATGATGATCAAGTAAAGGAGGGGTCAACAGACTCAACATTAAAGACGACCAGTCAACGGTCAATATTTTTCGGACAGCTAGCGGTCGGGGACCTGAAGGCTCCCCGAGTTTAGCACTCGGGAGGCCTTCCCGACCACAGGCACTCGGATGGTCGCCATCAAGGGCCAGGCTATCATTAAGCTCCACGTTGTACAGTTATTATTGCTGTTATCTCTTGGAGTTATTGCCCACGAACTGACCGTTTATCCTCATAATTGGTCATTAATGGGGCAAATTAACTACAATTTGTAACCCCCGATCCCTCTCATATAAAGGGATCGGAGGAAGCCTGTAAAGGGCAAGGTTCGTCTAAACGTTTCTAGACGATTTCATATGCTTAAGTCTATTCACACCCGAAAGGTCATTCAACACTCATAGAATTAGGGTTATTATCCTCCAGGAGGCCCGAACCTGTCTAAAAATCCTCCCTGTCTCATAGTTAGAGATAACCATCAAGATTCGTCCACAGCACTCTCCATCGCCTAACCAAATCTGTACTGCGGTTACCCCTTGGTATACTATTGTTTCGTACACAACGACATAAATATAAAGGTATTTTCGGATCATCCGACCAAGGTCCAGATGTTCTGGGCCACAGAATAAAATTCAATAGAAAGTGATTTTTTGATGAACACCAGGGTGCGAATTGTGGCCCAATCTTCCGATAGGTTCGATTGAGACGACGAGTGGACGTTGACGCTTTAAGGCTTTCGATTAGCGATCGGAACCTTGCAATCGCTACACCCTCTCGTCTAGTTGTTATCAACCACGCTCTCCGTAGTCGACCTCACCACGAAGGTTTTAATTCTGCAAATCAATCGAAGAACTTTGCAAGAACAAGGTAAACGCAATCTGAATTGCTGATAATAATCTGAAGCACTCGAAGTTTGGGGTTCTACAAATCGATAGACGACGAAACTGCGACGGCGAAATAATCTAAGCAAAACCCAAGTCCTCTCAAAGGCGGCGGCCATCTATTTATAGGGTTTACATGACATGAGATACCCTCTATAGGTGGGCCGAACCTAAAAGGACTCGAAAAAACCCTAACCCTAAGACTGACTCGATTAACCTAATATGACTCTGACTCAACTCGGTCTAGAATCCGGCTTCTAACTAGTCTCTGTGATTTCTGATCGGTGGTGTCGTAGTCGATGATCGACCGATGGTGGTCGGTGATCGGCCGATGGGGGTCGGTAGTCGGGCGATAGTGGTTGGTAGTCGGGCGATAGTGGTCGGTGGTCTGCCGATGGTCGGCCGAGTGGTGGTTGAAGGTCGTGAGCCGATGATGGTTGGCCGATGATGGTCCGATAGGTGGCCGATGGCCGACCGAGTGGTAGCCGATGGTCGTGTTGATGGTCGTGGTGGTCGATGGTCGTGCTGATGGGGTCGGCCGATCCAACATCCCTTCTCCCATGTTCCTAAGTAAAATACAATCATAGCCGGAACTTAGTAGTATTCCATTCATAGGAGAACTTGCTTGAGTAACGAGGAGTGAATTCACCTGATAATTAAGTTGACGAACTCGAGCACGAGTTATCGGTCCTTGGTAATCAAGTGTGGATGTATCTTTATCGGTGATGTCCTCATCATTTTTGGATTATCCGACCAAGGTTCGGATGCTCCGACTCACAAAATAAATCTAACAGAATAAAATTCTCGGATCATCCGGATAACTCTGGATGTTCCGGGCTTCAAAGAAAATCCAAATAGAACGATGTTTTCGGATACTCCAGACATGTCTGGATTATCGAGCTTTGCTGGAAAAATCAAATTTAGCTTAGAAAAATTCTAAAAACTTCCAAGAAAATTTTTCTTTAAGCACTAAGTTTTGGAACACTACTCAACGCATCCCTCTTGATAGTACGGCATACCTAGACTCAAGTTCGCATGAAATAAAGCCATTTTGCACATTTGAGCCTAAAAAATACTAAAGACAGCGATTCTTTCAGAAACAATTGAATTGCAAAGCCACTTTGCTTTTTGATATCTGCATTCATCTTAGCAATAATGTTAGTAGCATTTGATCGCTATTGTCATTAATACACCAAAACAAATTAGACGCCTAGATACATCAAGATGCACTTTCAATCTTCTCCTTTTTGGTGATTGATGATAATATGATCAAGGAAGTGATATCAATTTCAGATAAGATGAATCTTAACAATGAAGCTCCCCTAAATATATGCATCATCATAAAAATAGTAAACTCAATGTAGAACGTATTTAGGGCATAAATATTCGTGAACAGCGGGTTCGCCGAGTGTGGCACTCGGCGAACCATGAATTTTCCGTAGTGACTTTACTTTCATTATTCTTTTTTTGCAAAAAATTGGAATACTTTTTTAAATTGATTATGAAAAGAAATTTATAACAAAACAACTATTACAACGTATAATCTATCACATGTACATTTTAGAAAAACATGTGTACAATAGTCAACTAAAACCACTATCCTTTCTTTCACTAATTAGAATCATTTTCAGAGAATCGAAATCAAGAATCCGATTGACCATAGAATCTCCTTCAGAGAATCAAAATCAAGAATCCTATTGACCATAGAATCACTTTCAGAGAATCAAAATCAATAATCGGGAGAATCAAAATCTAGAATTGTATGTACCAAATGAGCCAGGCTGAAAACATGACACTTTCCGGTCCTTGATAATTAAGCAAGCAATTTTACAGAACTTAAGTAAATATACCCTATTTCTAATGAAACTTTGATATTGATATCTCATGTATTACGAGTACCAAAATTAACACTAAAAAATATAATACTCTTGTTACCTCTACCTCTCAAAGACTAGAAAAAACTACCTCTCAAAGACAAAAAACTAATAAAACACGATTGATGCATCCTGTGTACCGCACTATTTGAACTCGTCCGCGTCCTGTTTCCCTGAACCAAATTCTGCCAAAAAAAAGTAGAAGGCAATAAAACTCAATTTTGTTCGTGCCAAAACGTGTAGACAATCATGTGCATGCTTTTAAATATGCAAAGTGACAGATCGACCTGTTTTATACTTCGTATAATGCAGAAACCAGGGTGTGATTAAGTAAAGTAATCTGAATGCCAGTGAAGTCAGAATACAAACAAATTAATCAGTCGCAATCGAACTTTAAACTATATCACCACAAGTGTAGGTGTTGGTATATATACTTCATACACCATGATATTATTCTCCAATTTTAAATTAACATCTCGTTAACTAAGTCCAAACGAATTAATGGTCAACGTACGCCAAACAAATCCAAGCAAGTTGTATATAGTTAGGTTTCGCTCTCCACACGCAAGATGCCACAAAACCTAGTAGCTCAGGCTCATCTCTGCCTCCAGATTTGGACCCAAACGAGCGGCTTTTTCATGGCTAATCCCCTATAAAACCCCCTGTTTGGGTGACGACACCTTCACAAATCACACCAACACGAGACCAACAATGGCGGTCTCCACTTGTGGTAGCTCTACTTCTTCCAGTGCCATCTTCTTCCTCACACTCGTCTATCTCGCTGCGATTCTCACTTCGCCCGCCGACGCGAGGAGTTTCCCTGCGGAGGATGGCAACGGCGGCGCGGCCGTCCATGGGAGCAAGTTTTCGGTGCCGTTCTTGGGGAAGGGCGCCGTCGGGAGTGGCTCTGGCAGTGGCCATGGGTTCGGGTGGACGGTGTCGCACAATGGGTCCGACACGAC
>KE372922.1:153073-167522 GCA_000418225.1 Zizania latifolia
TACTTTTCCGTTAGGTTGACGGTTTTGAGCCGAAGCCGTCAAAGCGTCCGTCGCCTCCGCACCGTGCACCCGGATTGGACCGATCCGACCCCGCGACTCTTCAGTCCGGCGGTCGGTCGTCCGTGTACCTGAGTCGCACCGGTCGACACCACGACGGATCTCTTTTTCTCACTTGCCGCTTCAGCTCCGTGCACCCGGATTGGACTGGCACGCCCTCGCGACCCCTCTGTCCGACCAGCGTCCATCCGTGTACCTGAGTCGCACGCGAACTCCGTCACGGTCAAGTCTCCTCATTTCTCATCTCTTCTTCACCCCGTTGACAATCACTCATCATCCCCATGGTATACACCATGGCTCCTCATTTTCATAAGTTCTTTAAACCCTGATAAAACTTTCTTATTTATTTTTTAAACATGTCATTATCAAATTTAGATTCATCATCATTAGAATCACTATATTCATCTTTATCTAAAACTTTAGACATCATAGTTACCTTCTTGCTTTTTGCCGTGAAGCACTTGGAGGAGACAATCTCATCGTCGCTAGAATCTTCAAATAGTGAAGGCTTTAGAGGCATGATGTTGGCGATGGCGACAGTGGAGACTCCCTTCTTGCCAGAGTCGGAGTTCCACTCTTCTCCTATGTGAGTATGGCCACATTTCTTTCCCTTTTGTACTTGTGCTTCTCTTTGCTTTCTTGCTCTTTCTTCTTATGACAGTCAGCTATGAAATGGCTATGGTCATCACACTCATAGCACCCTTTCTTTGACTTTCTCTTCTTTGATTTGTCATTCTTTTTCTTGTACTTGTCAAAACCACCAATCTTCATGAATTTTTTAAACTTCTTGACAAACAACACGAGCTCTTCATTATCGCTTTCATCATCACTTGACTGTTCTTTCTTTTTAGCTTTGAGAGCCACATCCTTGCCCTTGTTATTTTGAAGCTTGGCAAGGTCTTTGACTTCCTTGGGTTCTTCTTTCATCAACTCATGTGCAATTATTCTCCCTAGCACATCACTTGGTGACATTTTTTTGAATTCTTTTCGCTTCCGAATTAGAGTCACCAAGGTAGGATTCCTTGGCGCTATAGCCCAGAGCAATCTCTTCACAACCACATGATCGGTTATTTCTTCGCTTCTAAGACCCTTGATCTTGTTTACAAGGACCATGAGATGGTCATACATCTCTTGAGGAGTCTCGTTATCTTCCATAACAAATCTTCCGAGCTTCCCTTCAAGAAACTCGATCTTTGATTCTCGGACTGAAGATGTACCTTCATGGGTAACTTACAAAGTTTCCCATATTTTTTGGCTTCCTCAAGTTCATCAAATTTATTGAATTCTTCGGGACTCAATGCGGTAAGTAGAACGCTCGCTGCTTGAGCATTACGGTGAATAGCTCGTTCTTCATCGGCTGTTAGTTGATGATCATCCACATTTGAGTCATCCGCATCTACACCTATGCACACAATCTTCCAAATATTCAGATACATTGAGATTAGGTGTAACTTTATTTTATGTCTCCATGCCACATAGTGTGTATCATCGAAGTAAGGTGCATGATCAGTTGATAATTACTCAGATTTAGTTTGGAGCAATCAAAATGATATGCTACTCCTTTCTTCCCTCCAAAACTATTCTTGTCGGTGCCGGTGGAATTTGACACTTTTGATATCGTTACTCTTCAACTGGTTAAGCCTTCGAGAAGAGCCTACTCTGATACCAATTGTGTTGGGGAACGGGTAGGCTATGCTAGCACAAAGAAAAAATTTTCTACCCCGTTCAACCCAGGAACCATGCGAGTAATAGGATCATGGATCGTTACCTCTAGCCGTGAGATGCACTAGGGCAGTGGAAGAAGAGGTAGGAAAGCGCGTCCTCGATCAACTCTGCCCAGCTCTATCCAATCATTGGTGGTGAAGACGACGCAGCCTTGCAATCCTCACGTCGAGTTGATCAGCACTGCAATTGCAGCGGCACCTCTACGGTATGCACACGTATAGGGACGGGATCATCTCAAGCCAGTATGCTAGTACCGCGTGAGAGGTTAGGGGAGATGCAGCCACAGCAGGTGAGGCCAGGGGAGAGGTGGCGCCTAGGGTTAGGGTATGGGCGAAAGCAACAGCCTTAGCAATGGCAGCCTTTTCGTCCTAACCCTCCTCTCCTTATATATTGCCCTCTCATGGGCCATTAATCGTTATTAAAGCCCAACAGATCTAATCTATTCGTCTGGCCCAGAAGTTCTGGTCTAGGCCCGGAACTTCCGAAAATAACCTTCTGTACGAATTTATTTCTGCTCGGAACTTCTGGTTCAACCGGAACTTTTGGACCTAGAACTTCCAAAAATAATATTCTGTATCGAATTTATTTCGACCCGGAAGTTCTGATTCCACCCAAAACTTCAAACTAATCCAGAATTTAACTTTCAGGCAGGCCCGGAACTTCCGGTTCCTCCAGAAAACGAAACTAGGGTTGGCCCGAAACTTTCGATTCCTCCATTAAGGAAAGCTGTTCTGACATCCATTTGCCATATCTCATAGTCATAATATGCGGCAATTGCTAGGATGATCCGGATAGACTTTAGCATTGTGACGGGTAAAAATGTTTCATTATAATCAACACCTTCAATTTGCCTGAAACCTTTCGCTACCAATCATACCTTATAGATGTGAACATTTCCATCAGACAGATCGACCAAGTTCCAAACTTGATTTTCTCGTATGGATTCTAACTCGGATCTTATAGCTCTAAGCTATTTCTCATAGTCCGGTCCCATCACTGCTTTCAAGTGGGTCTTAGGTTCATCATTGTCCAACAATAATATGTCGTGCTACGCCGTGGTTAGAAACACAAACCGCTCGGGTGCACGACTAACCCTTTTCGACCGATGTGGGGCTGATGTCTCGACAACAGGTTCTGCAACATCTTACATATTGAGTTATGGTTCAATAGGAGCTAAAACACTTTCGAGTGGTTCCTGAACTTCTTCGAATTGCACCGTGCTCCCACTAACTCCTTTCGAGAGAAACTCTTTCTCAAAAAAGACACCATTCCGGGCGACAAACATTTTGCTTTCTTCCCGGTTATAGAAGTAATATCCTTTAATTTCCCTAGGATACCCCACAAAGAAGCATTTATCAGCTTTGGAAGTGAGCTTATCAGACGTCAAACGTTTTACATAGGCCTCACAACCCCATATCTTTAGAAAAGACAACCCGAGGCGCTTCCTATTCCATATCTCATATGGCGTCTTCTCTACAGATTTAGACGGAACCCTGTTCAATGTGAAAGCAGCAGTTTCTAGAGCGTATCCCTAGAAGGACAATAGAAGATCAGATTGACTCATCATTGACTGGACCATGTCAACCAAAGTTCGGTTCCTCTACTCGGACACTCCATTCCATTGAGACGTGCCTGGTGGAGTCAGCTGTGAAAAAATTCCACACTGCTTTAGATGATCAATAAACTCATGGCTCAAATATTCTCCTCCACGATCCGATCGTACAAATTTAATTGTCTTGCTTAAATGATTTTGTACCTCATTCTGGAACTCCTTGAACTTTTCAAAGGATTCTGACTTATGCGTCATTAAGTAGATATAACCAAATCTACTAAAGTCATCGGTAAAAGTAATGAAGTACTGAAAACCACCTCTGGCTGTAGAACTCATTGGTCCACACAAATCTGTATGTACAAGGGCCAACAATTCATTTGCCCTCTCACTTTGATCAGTGAAAGGCGTCTTAGTCATTTTGCCAAGTAAACAAGACTCGCATGTGTCAAATGATTCAAAATCAAATAACTCTAGAAGACCATCTTTAGGGAGCTTCAGCATATGTTTCTTATTTATATGACCTAAACGACAATGCCAAACAAAAGTGAGATTCAAATCATTAAGCCGATGATTCTTCGTATTAATGTTATAAACATGTGTATTCTCAAGATTTAGAATATATAATCTATTCATTAATGGACAAGTACCATAGAGCATACCATTCAAAAATATCGAACAACACTTGTTCTTTATTATAAATTTATAACCATCTTCCTCCAAACATGAAGAAGAGATAATGCTTCTGCCCAAGGCAGGAATGTAATAACAATTATTCAATTCCAAAACTAATCCTGAGTGTAGCGATAAGGAATAAACGCCGACGGCCAACGCAGCAACATTTGCACCATTGCCGACGCGGACATCCAACTCGCCTCTTGCACACTTCCTTGTCCTATTCAGTCCCTGCAACGATTTGCAAGTATGAATCATCGATCCGATATCAAATACCCATGAATCACTTGGACGAGTAGCAAGATTAATTTCAATAACATTTATACCTGAAGTGGAAGTCTTACTTTCCTTCTTCTTCTTGAGTTCTTCCAAGTACAACTTGCAGTTCCTCCGCCAATGACCAATCTTATGGCAGTAGTGGCAAGTATCAGAAGTAGCAGGGCCAACCTTGGACTTTCCAATAGGTTTAGGCTTAGAGCTCAAGATCTCATCTGAAGCTTTAGCCTTGCCCTTGTGTCTTCTCTTCTTGCTATCCTTCTGAACCATCAACACATGACTAGAGCTTTTCTTAATGCTTTCCTCAGTGGTCTTTAGCATCCCATGTAATTTAGCCATACTTTTCACCATGCTGTTCATATGAAAGTTTAAGATGAACGGTTCAAAGCTCGCAGGGAGCGACTGGAGAAACACATCCGTAGCCAACTCTTGGCCAAGGGGAAAACCAAGTTTTTTCAAGCTCTCGATGTAACCAATCATCTTGATCACATGAGGACTGACTGGACTGCCTTCTGCTAACCTGCACGCAAATAAAGACTTTGAGGTGTTGTACCTCTCGGCCCGTGCTTAGTTCTCAAACATGCCTTTGAGTCCCACGATCATATCATAGGCATCCCTATTCTTATATTGCTTATGAAGCTCAGAGGACATACAGGCAAGCATGAGATAGCTAATATCAATTGAATCGTTGGCATGCTTCTCATAAGCCCTCTGATTCGTGGCAAATGCATTATCAGCTGGTTCATCAGGATGGGGCTCCTCTAGAACATATTCCTTTTTCTCTTGTTTGAAAATAATTCTCAAATTTCTATCCCAATCAATAAAGTTTGTTCCAGAAAGCTTTTCCTTTTCAAGAATTGATCGTAAATTAAAACTGGAAGTGTTACTAGCAGTAGGTGCCATGATCTACAAAAAAAATATAAGTTTTAGCACTATGCTATGTGAATCTTCTATCAAATAAAAAATACTCCACTACATGATATACAATCGTTTTCCCTCTTACAACATGTAGTGGGACAAGATCCATATTCAACTAACTCCTAGTGAGCTTTGGCATCACTGCTAGAAAATTAGTGACATAGGTAAGCAACCCTCTGCTAATCACATCCCTATGTGACTCTTGTTCGTTGGGGTGGCATCCAATGCCTCGACGCCCAACTTCATGCCCCAAAACCCAAAACCGTTTTGATAGCTTTGTTAAGCAAACTAATACTATGCTTGTGGATGTTCGACATCCACCCTAATTGATTAAGATATAAGATGGCACTTTGCTTTGACAGACCTACCATACAGTGATCAAAAATCTTTGTAGGTGCAGCTATTGGAAAGGGCATCCATGAGTCTTAATTTTCTGAGGAAAACTATTCTAACATGGTAACAATGCTTAGCACACATAGAACATGAAAGAATAGTGTGACAGGAACATAAGTAAATATCACAGGCAATCATATTAGCTGTGACATAGTATGGCCCTTCTCCCATGGTGATCTCCATCTCCACGGTTCCTCTCCTTTGGGTCATCACGCTTCAAGTCTCCATGACCTTGTATCAGTCTATTACATCTAATAGCACTATACAAATTACATGAGAAGAAGCATCACATGTCGACATGCAGGTCGTACAACAATAGAACAGCCTTAGGCTGCAATTAACCATGACACGCAGGCCATGAAAATTACTCACAAGCATCACATACATCACAAGGCCATACCAGTCACAACATTCTCTGCAAAAATGAGTTAAACGTAGAATCTATACGTGACTGAAGAGCAGACCCAGAACTACCGGCTCAAAGCCCGTAACTTCTAGAATCACCCTTCTGTGTCGAATTTATTTTGGCCCGAAACTTTCGGCTCATGGCCCGGAACTTCCAAAACTAACCTTCTGTATGGAATTTATTTCTGCTCAAAACTTCCGGTCCAACCGGAATTTCTGAACTCAGAACTTCTGGTCCAACCGAAACTTCCAAAAATAACATTCTGTACCTGGATTATTTTAGCCTGGGAGTTCCGACTGGAGCCCAGAACTTCCAAAAATCTGACGCAAGAACAATAGATCTAATCTATTTCCACCACATATCACCTATATGTGTATGATCCAGATTGAACACTACGCACGTAGGCTCTGATACCACTGTTGGGGAACAGGTAGGCTACGCTAGCACAAAACAAAATTTTTCTACCCCGTTCAACCCAGGAACCATGCGAGTAATGGGATCATGGATCGTTACCTCTAGCCGCGAGACGCACTAGGGCAGCAGAAGAAGAGTTGGGGAAGCGTGTCCTCGGTCAACTCCGCCCAGCTCCATCCAATCGTTGGCGGTGAAGACGATGTAGCCTTGCGATCCTCACGTCGAGATGATCAGCACCGCAATTGCAGCGGCACCTCTACGGTATCCACACGTACAGAAACGGGATCACCTCAAGCCGGTATGCTAGTACCGCGTGAGAGGTTAGGGGAGATGTGGCCACAGCAGGTGAGGCCAAGGGAGAGGTGGCGGCTAGGGTTAGGGTAGGGGCAAAAGCAATAGCCTTAGCAATGGCAGCCTTTTTGTCCTAGCCCCTCCTCTCCTTATATAGTGCCCTCTCATGGGCCATTAATCGGTATTAAAGCCCAACAGATCTAATCTCTTTGTCTGACCCAGAACTTTCGAAAATAACCTTCTGTACGAATTTATTTCTGCCCGAAACTTCCGGTCCAACCGAATCTTCCAAAAATAACATTCTGTATCGAATTTATTTTGCCCCGGAAGTTCGGATTCCACCTGAAAGTTTCGATTCGACCCGGAACTTTCGGTTCGTCCAAAATTCACCTTTCAGGTAGGCCCAGAACTTCTGGTCCCATTGGAACTTCTGTTTCCTCCAGAAACCAAAACTGGGGCTGGCCTGGAACTTCCGATCGTACCAGAACTTCCAGTTGCTCCAGAACCCTGAACTTCTGACCTCAAGCTAGAACTTCCGGTTCCCCCAAAATTCTCTTGGGCATATTTCTATCAAATTGAAAGTTGCCTAGAGGGGTGAATAGGCAATCTAAAAATTCTCAACTAAACTGGTTAGTTTTAACTTTCAGGGCCCGCACTATTCATACTTAGTCGGATACTCTGGGTACCGGATGAAAAATGAAATCGTCCGAGGTTTAGATTATCTGGGTTAATCCGGATGATCCGGGCACTACAGATCTGAAACAGTAATGACTACAGAGAATTAATCTAGCCGAAGAACTTTTAAGATACGAATTCAATAAAACTTATGCTTGCTAGTTAAATGATAGATCAACAGTAAACAACAACTAGCAAATATAAAGATGGACACAATTGATTTTTTACCGAAGTTTGGATCTAACGATCCTACGTCTCCGTTGAGGAAACCTCAAAAGGCCGGGTCTCTTTTAACCCTAATCCTCACCAAGCGCTGACCACTACAAGCCTTGGATTTCCACTATGTTACCTCTTTAAAGCCAAGGCGAGGCCGAGTATAAACGTGTCCAGTTACCCATCTAGGAGGGGTTACCTCCGAGAGTAATGAATCCATTGACGTCATCCAACACCGTGTGCTCAAGAAAACCATGAAGATCACGACACACGCCACCACAACTCCTAAAAAATGGATCAACCAAGAACACGAGGAGATTTATGGAGAACTCTCGAATCAACTCTCAAATATCCAAGCAAGATCAAGCACTAGAGAGGAAGAGATTAAACTTGGCAAGGCTGCTAGGGTTTGGAATCACCTGCCCTGATTATGGGAGAGGAGGATATTTATACCCCTGTCTCAAAACTAGTTGTTAGGGTAAAAAATCACGCACTATTCATTCGGATGATCCGAACTAATAAACATTCAAAACAGAACCAATGTTTCAGATAGTCTGGCTTGAATCCGGATATTCCGGGCCAAAAATAAATTCAACCAGAAAGGTGTTTTCAGATCGTCCGACCAAGGTCCATATATTTTGACTCAAAAAATAAAATTCAACAGAACAATATTTTCAGATCATCTCGATAACTCCTGATGTTTTGGGCTTCAAAGAAAATCCAAATAGAAACATGTTTTAGGATAATCCAGCTTGAACCCGGATAGTTCGACATGCAATTAAATTGAAACAGAACAAAACTTTTGGATTATCCGGATACTCCGACGTGTAAAATAAATCCAACAGAACTAAGTTTTCAGATACTCCGGACATGTCCGGATTATCTGGCTTTGCTGGAAAGCCAAAATCCAACTTAGAAAAATCTCAAAAAACTTTTTAAAGAAGAT
Organism: Zizania latifolia; assembly: GCA_000418225.1. Classification (NCBI taxonomy): domain Eukaryota; kingdom Viridiplantae; phylum Streptophyta; class Magnoliopsida; order Poales; family Poaceae; genus Zizania; species Zizania latifolia. Next base: position 161,612 of record KE372922.1, read on the forward strand.
TTTGCTTCGAGAACTTAGCTTTGGATCAGTAATCAAAGCATCCCTCTTGATAGTACGGCATACCTAGACTTAAGATAATATAAAATATAAGCAATTTGCACATTATGATTCTAAGTAATATTAAATAAGGCGATTTCTCCAAATTTGATTGAACCACAATGCCACCTTAAATTTGAATATATGTATTCATCTTAGCAACATTATTAGTAGCATTTGATCGCTATTGTCATTAATACACCAAAAAAATTAGGGGCTTAGATGCATCAACATGCACTTTTAACTAACCTTAAAACACATGGATGAGTGAAATCTCCAAAAATGAAAATTTTGGGTAGCACCTCCCCTCAAAAAATAAAAAAATGGGAGCTCCTCTCTATTCATGACACGGGATTGGAAGAGAGACGACTTCTTATAGTGTTCATAATCTTAGTACCGATTGGAGATACCAATTGGTACTAAAGATCATGGATTAATACTGGGTGGGGACACCACCTGGTACTAAACACATTAATATCGGTTGGTGTCCCTAACCAGTATCAGCTCCAATTGTAATGGAAACTATAGCAGCTGGATGAAATGTCAGTTCTCTAGTAGTCATACAAGAAATATTACAATAGCTAGCCGATGTAGTGCATAAGTTCATTGATTAGAGATTATTCATCTTCGATCTCATGCCTTAGTTAGTCTCGTTTGGATCCCTTAGATCACCTCGACACCCTCCCTACATAGGATGCTTACTACTTATATAGTATTAAAAATTCTGACCGACGTGTAAAGTACCACAATCTTGATGATCCAATACGTCTTCTCGGAGTTGGAATCTCAGGGTTCATAACATAGAACATCCCATATCCACCGACAGCATTGAATATGGGTGATTATCTGCATTAAATGCGAGTGATCTTTTCGGGAGCACACACATGAATTATAAACTATCCAAGTGCTTAAGGTCATGCCACACCTAGTACACCCATCTGATCTAGGACTAGTCGAGTGGTCATAGTAATGTGCATAGGCCCATCCTACTCTGATGGTCGAGTCACCAACTTGCCAAGTGCCTAGGAGTTCATCGAGTGTTTTCTCTTCAGCACTTGGCAAACTATTACACACGGCGAACAGGGCTATTTGTCGAGTGCCTACAGGGAATGTACTGGGCAAACCCTATGACACTCTGCAAAAATGAAAAAATTCAATACAAACAGAAGTCCCAATGGCGTGTTTGAGCAGGCAAAAAAAAGTTTTCCAAGTTCGCCGAGTGTTTTTTAAAACACACTCGGTAAACCCGACAGAGTCATCATTTTGTGTGAAAAAAATGTTTCGAGCCTACGTGATATTTGCAATTTTGTTTGAGCTTGAAAATTTTTCTACACTCAAAATACAACATATCTTTTTCCATGTAAAACTTTAGCATTTTTCAAGGTCCGTTTGCTATTTTGAATTCATTAATTGTGTTTCTAGTATTTAAATTGAAATAGGTGAATTTTAAACTGCAAGTGCCTGAAATAATGAACCAAAATTTATACTAAAATTATATTCATGTTTTTGAGTCCATTCTTAGTTCTTATCCACTAAATTTAAAGAAATTTTGAAAAATTTAGGTTACGACACTCGATCGGTAACGTGGAGCTCAATAGTTTTGTAATTCTAAAAAAATAAAATGAAGTCTAAAAAACATGAGTCTTGTTATGGTGTTATGATATGATATGTAGATGTTGTGATAAAAATTGAAAAATGTTTCAATAAAGTTATCACGTAGGATGTTAAGAAACCGGTGATTTTCCGAGGAGGAATTAGGGTTAGAAGGAATGTGTTAGGTTTGAAAGCAAACCGATGGTTAAATATTTGTTTGAACTTGAAATTTTTTTTACAATCAAAATACAATATAACTTATCTCATGTAAAAATTTGGTATTTTTCTGGGTCATTTTACTATTTTTAATTTATTAAGTGTGTTTCTAGGATTTATATTGAAATATGTCAAATTTGAACTGCAAGTGCATGAAATAATGAACCAAAATTTATAGAAAAATCATATTCGTATTTTTCAGTCCATTTGTAGGCCTTACCCACTAAATTGAAATAAATTTTGGAAAATCTATGTTATGACACTCGATCGGCAACATGGAGCGTAATGGTTTTTTAATTCTAAAAAAAATCAAATGAAGTCTAAAAAATACGAGACTTATCATGGTGTTATGATATGACACATAGATACTATGATAAAAAATTAAAAATGTTTCGAGAAAGTTGTCCGTAGGATGTTAAGAAATCGGAGATTCTCCGAGGAGGAATTAGAGTTTAGAGAACGAATGAGTTGGGTTTAAAAGAAAATCGATGGTTAAATATTCATTTGAAGTTGAAACTTTTTATACAATCAAAATACAGCGTATCTTATCCCATAAAGAAATTTGATATTTTTCTATGTCAGTTAGCTATATTTAGTTAATTAATTGTGTTTCTAGAATTTAAATTGAAACATGTCAAATTTGAATTGCAAGTGCATGAAATAATAAACTAAATTATCCAAAAAATCATATTCATGTTTTTCAGTCCATTTTTAGGCCTTACCCATTAAATTTGAAAATGTTTCACAAAAATTGTCAAGTCAGAGAATAAAAAACACATTTGACAAAATTTTAAAAAATGAAAAAATGTTTGCCGAGTGCCAAATTTGAGACACTTGGCAAACAAAATTTTTGCTTCCCGCTCTATTTTTTCGAATCCGGCACCGAATTTTTTAAAAATTTTCACACCCACCTTTTCGTGTCCGTGCCTCCTCCGCACTGGTGGCCCACCTCCACGCCTTCTCCCCATCGCCGTCGCGTGGCCGCCCCGACCGGCCGCGTCTTTTTTTATTTTCACTTTTCTTGTTTGCCGAGTGCCAAACTTTCGGCACTCGGTAAACCGTTCATCACGCCACCATTACATGTTTTTTTTGCCGAGTGTCAAATTTGACACTCGACGAAGGATTCACCGAGTGCTCGATAAAAATACTCAGTGAACCTCTGTTCATCGACAATGGGTTTACCGAGTGTTATTTGCCTACTATGGCACTCAGCGAACCCTTCACCGAGTGCATTTCAGGCTTCGCCGAGTGCCTGTGGCACTCGGTGAACCAGTAATTTCCCGTATTGTAGCCAATGTAGTGCATAAGTTGATTGATCAGAGATTAGTCATCTTCGATCTCATGCCTTAGTCTCGTTTGGATCCCTTAGATCACCTCGACACCCTCCCTACACAGGATGCTTACTACTTATATAGTATTAAAAATTCTGACCGAGATGTAAAGTACCACAGTCTTGATGATCCAATGCGTCTTCTCGGAGTTAAATCTCATGGTTCATTACATAGAACATCCCATATCCACTCGACAACATTGAATATGGGAGATTATCTGCATTAAATGCGGGTGATCTTTTCGGGAGCACACACATGAATTATAAACTATCCGAGTGCTTAAGGTCATGCCACATCTAGTACACCCATCTGATCTAGGACCAGTCGAGTGGTCATAGTAATGTGCATAGGCCAATGCATCCTACTATGATGGTCAGGTCACCAACTTGCTCTAGTTGTTGGTTACCATCCTACTCTTGTGGCCAACCTGGTGACAAAACTGATTACTATTAACATGATAGTCTCTCTGATTTCTGATTTGTTATATAGTTCATTTTGAACTTAAAAATAAAAATTAATAAATCAACACAAATGATTGTTGTATTTCGTTTATTCTACTTTATAAAAGCCATGTTACTTCATAGTGAAAGATGGTATTTATTTGATACAGACATACATGGAAAAATATGAAAATATCTAAAAGTAGTAAAACAAACTATATTTGAGAAAGTACAACTTACATGAATCGGACGGAGAGAGGAATCACTACGGGAAAACGCAGAGTGTCAAATTCTTCGCCGAGTGTATTATTTCGGGCACTCGGCGAAGACTGGTTTGCCGAGTGTTTTTAAAAAAACACTCGGCAAACTATAAACACTCGGCGAACCAATTGTTTGCCGAGTGCCCCAGGAAAACACACTCGGCAAAGATGGGTACTAACGGACGTCGCGACGACGTGTTTGGGCGGGCAAAAAAAAATTTCCAGGGTTTGCCGAGTGTTTTTTGGAAAACACTCGGCAAACTCAAAAAGCCATCATTTTGTGTGAAAAAATTGTTTCGAGACTATGTGATATTTGCAATTTAGTTTTAGCTTGAAAATTTTTGTACACTAAGAATACAACATATATTATCCCATGTAAAAATTTCGTATTTTTTTAGTTCAGTTTGCTATTTTTAATTCATTAAGTATGTTTGTAGGATTTAAATTGAAATAGGTAAAATTTGAACTACAAGTGCCTAAAATAATGAACCAAACATTATAGAAAAATCATATTCACATTTCTTAGTCTATTTGGAGTTTTTATCCACTAAATTGAAATAAATTTTGAAAAAGCTATGTTGTGATACTCGATCGTCAACGTGGAGCTTTTAATTCTAAAAAATCAAACAAAGTCTAAAAAATATGAGACTTGTCATGGTGTTATGATATGATACATAAATGCTGTGATAAAAATTTTAAAATGTTTTGAGAAAGTTGTCACATAGGATGTTAAGAAACTGGCGATTATCCGAGGAGGAGAAAGGTTTTAATGAAGGAATGGAATATGTTTGAAAGCAGTTCGATGGTTAGTTTTTTATTTATACTTGAATTTTTTTACAATTAAAATACAACATAACTTATCTCATGCAAAATTTTTGTTTTTTTATAAGTCAGTTTACTATTTTTAATTCATTAAGTGTGCTTCCACCATTTAAATTAAGATAGGTCAAATTTGAACTGCAAGTGCATGAAATAATGAACCAAAATTTATAGAAAATTCATATTCATGTTTTTGAGTCCATTTTTAGTTCTTATCTCCTAAATTGAAAGAATTTTTGAAAAATCTAAGTTTTGACACTCGATTAGCAATGTGTAGCTTAATGGTTTTAAATTCTAAAAAAATCAAATGAAGTCTGAAAAACACAAAACTTGTCATAGTGTTATAATATAATACGTAGATGCTGTGATAAAAATTTAAAAATGGTTTGAAAAGTTGTCATGTAGGATGTTAGGAAAACTGAAGATTCTCTGATGATGAATTATGATTCAAAGAAGGAATGGTTGGGTTTCAAAGTAAATCAATGATTAAATCTTATTTTGAATTTGAAACTTTTTATACAATTAAAATACAGTGTATCTTGTCCCTTGAAAAAATTTGGTATTTTTTCTTGGTCAATTATCTATTTTTAGATAATTAATTGTATTTCTAGGATTTAAATTTAAACAGGTCAAATTTGAACTGTAAGTATATGAAATAATAAATTAAATTATCCTAAAAAATCATATTAATGTTTTTGAGTCCATTTTTAGGCCTCACCCACAAAATTGAAAGAAATTTTGAAAAATCTAGGTGACAACACTCGATCAGCAACATGTAACTTATTGGTTTTTTAATTTAAAAAAAATCAAACGAAGTTTAAAAAATATGATACTTTTCGTGGTGTCATGATATGATATATAAATACCATGGTAAAATTTTTAAAATGTTTCAATAAAGTTGTTAAGAAAAACTGAAAAACATATTTGGAAAATGTTTGACGAGTGCCACCTGATTTGGCACTCAGCGAACCTATTTTTTTTAAAGTTTACCGAGTGCCTTGACCTAGCACTCGGCAAACATCCAATTTTTTCCTAACCGCGCGCTCGGATCGGTGACGTGGTGAAAATTTTCGCACCGCGTGTTGAAAATTTTTCAGTCCGCGTGCAAACTCACACCGCGCGCGCTAAAATTTTCCCGAGCCTTTAAAATCGCCCTTCCTCTCAGCTGGCTGTCCTCCTCCTTGCCGGCATGGCCTGCCCCTCCTTCCCATCACCG
>KE372922.1:167882-194403 GCA_000418225.1 Zizania latifolia
ACGTCGCGCCGCGCCGTGCCGACGTCGCGCCGAGCTTCCTCTTTTTTTTCTATTTCTTTGTTTGCCGAGTGCCAAAGTTTGACACTCGGCAAACCCGTCGTCATGCCATTTGCCTACCGTGAAGTTACTTTTGTTCGCCGAGTGTCGTGTGTGGTACTTGGCAAAGGGTTCACTGAATGCCTAATAAAAAACACTCGGTGAACCCCTGTGTGCCGACAACAGGTTCGCCGAGTGCCCTTCGCCGAGTGTAGTACTCGGCGAACCCTTCGCCGAGTGCATTATGGGTTTCGCCAAGCGCCTGTTTTTGTAGTGAATATAATATTTCTAAGAAATTTCTGCCTTTTAAAAGAGGCCTTACCAGTTAGGCATGAGTGGATACTGGACAATCCGGGGTGTTTGTCCGGGTAAGCTTGAGCTAGTTAAGCTGACGTTGACGTGCATTTACGCGCGTAAGCTTTGTCAGAGAAATTTTACACGCTAGCATTCCAATAAAAAGCACGGTGGATCGTTCAATATATCACAAGCGCAGAATTTGACTAACAAATTAATACAATTCTTCTTCCACGGAAGTATCTGTAGTGTGATATTTAGTTCGGAATATGCAAGAGTCCAGGGAATTTATCTGGCAGTCAATAAAATCAACGATCAAAAGTTCGATCCGTCCAAAGTAAATAGCATCCGGCAGCCATTCTAATCTGTATTACATTTGTAATCCGGTTAGGTAGATTCTAAACCTGTACAAACAATTTCACTGAAAGGTGTATGAACAATTAATTCATCCTTATTTCGACCAAACCGTACCAGGATGTTTCATAAGCTTCGTCGTGTCAAGAAAATTGATAGAAAGAAGTGTCGAGCAAATGGGGTAAGGTCAGAGAAAGGGCAGTGATATGGACATTTCGGCGAAAGATTATGCTTTGGTCAATTGAAAGCCGAAACTTATTGACTTTGTAATGTACGCGGATAACTATCTTACTTTTGGAAGATTTTTTTTTTGAAGAGGGAAGCGTTGACCTTTACCAACAAAAAGACATAGTTGAATTCGACACAGGATCATCCGAAGTCAAAAAAGAAACTGAAGTGCATGCCAGTCCGAAAATATATAATATATATTCTTTAAAAATCATACAAATGCGTATGCATATATCTTGTTGTAAATATGAAAACATAAAAGCACCACCTTACAGTTTTTTAATTCAAATTTCAACATCCGTTTTGCCTACTCAACATTTTGGATTTTTCACAAACCTTTTGAGCGAGTAAAATTGAACACAGAATGAACACGCATCGCACGCTCGCACATTGGTTGGTGGAACTTGATCCCAAGGAGCGAGAAGTACGGGAGAAGGGATGCGGTGATGAGCAAGATTTACTATTACCTACTTTCCTTGGATCTAGCGTTTTTCACTTGCCTTCATCCTTCGAGAACAGATCAACGTGTTCCAAGTGCTGATTAAGCAATGTCTGCAATTCGATGAATAAATTGTTGATTATTAATTAAGCTGTATAATTAATTAATGCTCTCTTCACACAGTTACATACTCCTACAAGCAAGCCGTCTGGCTGAAACCTGGGGAAATCACAAAAAGAATCCCTGAAACCTGCAAATGCAACCTCGACCTTACCATGGCGTTTTCATCAAGATTCGTGGTAGGTATTGTCTTCACACAAGCTGACAAGCATGAGTTCAGATTAATTCTTTATGTATTGATGTATCTAGAGGTGGCAGTGATGGCCTGACAATGTGTACTTTCATTTAGATTGAATGTGAGATTTTTGATCAGGCCCTTCTCTACACCATTCCGGTACACCTACTGGCATTCATGTGCAAATACAGACTTTTGAGCACAAAAAATTAATTCTTTTGCCAAACTTAACAATACAATGAACACAAGTACACTTCACAAACAACAATCTTGCAAGCATCCAACACGAACAGAACGACAGCGATGTGGGCAGCAGCTAGCGCCGTGTACACTATGTGCATCCGTGGCGGCATTGACAAATGACAATCATGTGTGCTCCATGGTGAATTTTTTTAATAATTATTCTTTATTAAGAATCATACTTCTGATTAGATTTTTGAAATTTTACAAAACTAGAACTCTATAAACCCATGGTTTAGCGGCAGGATTTTTATCGCTAAACCAACGGTCAATATGAGCCAAATCCGACCGTAGGCCTCCGATCGACCAATAGTTTAGCGACAGAAGCCCTTCTACAGTTTTGTCTCTAAGCCAACAGTCAATTTAGTCTAAATCGACCATTAGTTTGATGACGGAGGAATCCTACACTCCTATCGTTAAACTATCGATCAATAATGGGTTATTTAAGGAGGGGTTCATCAATTCACGTTTTTACTTCGCATTCCAGAGCATAGATAGGAGAGGGAGAAGAAGAAGGACGCGAGGGAAGGGAGTGAAGGGATTGTGGATCTCCAACTTTTGGTGTGTTTATAATCCTTTTTAGTTTTGTTTGTTTAGTTATATATATTAATTTAGTTAGTTTAGTTCTGTAGTATGTAGTATAAATTTTCTAGTGTAGTTGTAGTGTAATTTAGTTAGTATAGTTGTAGTGTAATGTGCTAAATTTACTTAGTATATTTGTCGGTGAATTACCGAGCAGTCCACTCAAGCGGGTGTCCGAGATGGTGATTAGATATGTGTAAGAGAAGCGCAGCGTCTTCGAACCTGATGGTCAACTCTAGAACACAAGAGCCAAGATTTATACTGGTTCGGGCCTCCCAGAGGATAATAACCCTATGTCCAGTGTTTTGGTGTATAATATGATGGTGGAGATTACAATATGACACAATTAAGCTATGGAGGCTTAAGACGTCGAAAACAAGATAAACAACTTGTGGTTGGATGCTAAAAGCTTAGATGTCTCTAGGAGGTGCCTCGCCTCCTTTATATACTCAGGAGTTGAGCTCAACCACCCAGGACTCTATCTCGAGTCGATCTAAGATTGCCTACCGAACTCGAGTACTAAATCCCTAATTACATGGATTCTGGTACAAATATATCTCTTCACACTATATCTAGAGTTCAATCACCCGATAAGGACTCAACCTTTCTTATCAGAGCCGAACCCCTTTCATGGGCCATACTAGACTTCAATGCTAGTCTTGACCTACTCTCGGTCCAAATTGATAAGCCTAATTGTAGGGTACCCAGAGGTCATATCCCTGATAGCAGCCCCGAGCTCTTCTTAGCTTGGTTTAAAATATTCGACTAAACAAGCTGGGAGGAGCTCTTCTTTGATCTTTGAACCTTGACACTTCTGCTGAATCTTGATGGTCTTGAAAAGAACTTTGATTTTCTCCTTTTGTGTGAGGTGCACCGTGTAGGTGCACCCATACGGTGTAGCCCTCGAGCCTCGAGGTAAATGGAACATTTAGCTCGAGGGTCAGAAATAATTCTATAGAGAAAGTCTTCTAGAACTTTGGTTCTTGATAATCCTTTGAAGCTCTTTGGGCGTCGGTGTGAGTCACACGTATGTTCATACTCGAGCGAAGTTTTACTTGAAAGAAGATGATCATCGAAGTCTTCAAGCCGCCACGGCCTCAAGTGCAGTTGGCCTCAAGCCCCCGAGACTCAACCTCTAAGCACATGATCCTCGAGCTTCAAGCGTGCAAGTCCTCGGACACGTAATCCCCTAACCACATGAGCCTCGAGTGCATGAGCCCCTGTGCATGCGAGCCCCCGGGCATGGGGGTCCTCGGGCTCATGGGCCCTCGAGCGTGAAATCTCTCGAGCGACCAAGCCTCGAGCGCACTAGCCCTCAGGCGCTTGGGCCCTTGAGCGCATAAAACTTCGGGCACGTGTGAGCCCTCGAGCGCACGAGCCCCTGAGTTTCGAGGAACCCAAGCATCGCGAACTCCGTCAAGCAGATGAAAAGTTGCTCTTTGGTCTTCTCTATCTGCATTTAATGCGTTATAGTTGATGGGATAGGCAGACGTCTCTGCTTTGACTAGATTTTGCTGATGTCCGACCACCCACGCAATGTGATGCGGCCAAACCATACGATCATGTTGCATTCTTCTCGCAGCCGCTCGCTTTCGCCTTCTTCTTCCTTTGTCCTCTCCTTCGTTGACTCCCCGGTGTCCAGGGCGCCGCTGTTTCTGTGTCATCTACTGCCTGCCAAAGATCCAGAGCAGTCGACGATCCCCCTAAAGAGTAGCTTCCACAAAAAGTAAGAGCAAATGATTAGTTTAAGTCTTTTATAAATGAACTTTATTTTTATGAATGAAATCTTTCTTTTGCTTGACTTTGAAAATTTTTGTGTACCAAAGTTGTCAGCGTCCTAGGGAAACCTTGGGTTAGCCGTATAGTACTCAATACAGGGATCTAATGCCACATACACGGCTACCAACAACAAGCAATGCAAGTCCTCAAGAGCTTCGAGACTCTAGATTTTTTTAAGTCCTTTGCACAGCTATGGTCGGGTACCGAGCCCTCGGTGTAGCCATATAGTTTTAGGTGCGGGGAACTGATGTCGCTTACGCACCAACTCGAAATTAAGCGTCATGAGTTTTTGAGACCTTTAAGGCTTTGGCAAAGTTGAGGCTAAGGACTCGAGTCCCCAAGGATCTTAGCAAGTGGTCAAGTACTGAGAGGGGCGCTAACACCAACTCTTTTTTGCTTACGTGGTTGCTAGCGCCAAACCTAGAGCTACTTCATAAGGGCACAACCGGTTGAGCTAGGCATATGACATTTTGCACCAACTCAAGAGGGGTCGAGCCTAGCGGGTCGGTGAAAAAGTGTGTGATGCGAAGTGCGCAAAAAATAAAGTTCAGCTTTATTCACTTAAGGGTAAGGGTACAAGAGTACTTAACTGAACGAGACAGTGTGGTAATGCCATTGGATCCTGGTGAAAGTCGCCACGATCCCCTACCTAGCGTGCCAACTATCGGTGAATCACCGAGCTGTCCACCTAAGGGGGTACCCGAAGTGGTGATTAGATGTGTGTAAGGGAAGCGTAGTGCATTCGAACCTGATGGTCAACTCTACAACACAAAAGCTAAGATTTATACTGGTTATGCTCTCTTAGAGGATAATAATCCTACATCCAGTGTCTTGGTGTATAATATGATGGTGGAGCTTACAATACTACACAATTAAGATATAGAGGCTTAAGGCGTCGAAAGCAAGATGAACAACTTGTGGTTAGATGCTAAAAGCTTAGATATCTCTGGGAGGTGCCTCGCCACCTTTATATACTCAGGAAGTAAGCTCAACCACCCAGGACTCTATCCCGAGTCGATCTAATATTGCCTACTAAACTCGGGTGCTAAATCCCTAATTAAATGGATTCTGGTACAAATATATCTCTTCATACTATATCCGGAGTCTAATCACTCGATAAGAACTCAACCTTTCTTATCGAAGCCGAACCCCCTTCCATGGGTCATACTAGACTCCAATGTTAGGCTTGGCCTGCTCTCGGTTTGAACTGATAAGCCCAATTGTGAGGTACTGGGGGTCATATCCTCGATAATATTTAGTATAATTTAGATACGGTGAACGGACGAATAACCTAGCTAGTAGTCGATAAACTTAGGTTTGATGACCCAGTCATGAATAACTTAAGTAGTTTTTTTCAAAATCAATAGAACTTTATGTGACTAGTAGATTCCACTTTTTGCAAGTAGCGTGATGATATGTAGCCACTACCATTGCACATGCTCAGATTTATTGAAAGTCACGTTGTGTGAATATACACAGGAATGCCAGAAAGAGTTTCTTTTAGGATTTATAATGGAGATAGTAATGTTATGAATGTCCAAAGGATGCAGACCTTAGTAGTTTCTATTTTGTGGACCAAAGTTTAACCTGACTCATAGAGAATAACCATAGAGTCTGTGATACGTTGGTTGTATCACACATTTCAATTATAAGCTGATAAAGTCAAGCTAAAGTTGTACCATCAATATAGTCGTTTGGTGGAAGGGTATTATTGAGAAATGGTAGAGATCAGGAGCACCTTGATGTGATTGGGATATACCACGATAGCCTTAAAGACTAGATGGGATCGAATACTTCTCATCTTCATATCCAAGCATGTTGTCCTCCTAGATAGACAATGGTGGAAGGTGGATCCAACCAAATAAAGCTTGGCAAGGGTCAAAGTAGCTAACACTACCATAGAAAATCCTATTAGTGATGGGTAATAACCTCTATTAATGACGGACAAATCTCTCATCACTCTTATCATGTCAGTGAAGATAGGTCATTAGTGACGGGTGTTTACCCGTCACTAAAGGATCAACATTTAGTGACGGGCAACAATATTCACCTGTCACTAAAGAGGGCCTATCGGCTCACCTTTTATGGCCCTTTAATGATGGGTCGTAATGTCACCCGTCACTATAGGGTCTTTTAGTGACGGGTGATTATTGTCACCTACCACTAATAATATGGTTATTTTAAAAAAAATATTATTTTTAGGCTGCATCCTGAATCAAAGCCAAGATTTAGCAGCCAACATCTAACATTCCAAAGCACGTTACAGAAGTTTTATCACAAAACAAAGATAATTCATCATAGAAGATTCATAACCAAATTAATATCATATATATTAACTTCTAACTCGTTATCTCAAAGAAATTGACTAAAACAAAGTTTCATAAGATTAACTTCTAGCTAACTTCTAACTTCCACTAGGGCATTCTCTAAGAGTGATATCAAGAGCTTGAATAGTGTCATGCGAAGATTCTCTCTGTCTATCAGCCATGAATTGCTTAAGGTTGTACGTGTTTACTTTTGCAGCCTCTTTTATGGTCACCCTGTACTCCTCCCTCAAGAAAAAAGAATCACTACAATATGCACAATGGCTATCAGTGTAAAAAAGAAGATGGACAGGAAGACATCATACCCTAGGTTTGCTCTTTCAGGATTTACAATGTTGATGACAAATTACACCACATACATAACAGCCTCAATTGCACCATTGTTGATATTGAAATGGAAGACGTATACTGTGCTAACTTCTAACACGTTATCTTGAAGAAATTGGCTAAAACCAGTAGTTAGGTAGCACCATCCTTCCATAGATTTATGCACCGTAATTGGGACTGTCTCACTACTTGATGCTGCCACTTAAATTTGGGTGGTCGGATGGTGTAGGTGAAGTGTGATGTACTTCTCACAATACTATCTTGAAAAATACTATTACAATAAAATTTGTACAAAGCTAGTTAGACAAGACCAAGTGCATATATGTAGATGCTTACTTTTCTGACATGTGAAAAGAGCTTACCATCGATTTCTTGTTGATGATTTAGTTATTTATTGTGCAGACATATAACTAGGTCGCAAAGGATAAACCTATCAAGATATCTTGCAAGAGAGTCTTCCTTGCTGAAGTTACATCTGTATGATTTCTGAAATAACAAATATTCTTCAGTTGGTCCATTTGGTCGATGTCACCCTCCCTGGATATCTGCTTCCCCTTTTTCTTCGTAGCATTGCTAGGACCCTCACCTGCCATTATAAAAAAGTCAATAAGTATATAAACAAAATATTCATTCCTAGTATGTAATGTGAGTTTGCTATAGATACCGCTATCATCGTCCTGTACTTTTATTGCTCCTGTGGTCTTTTCATTGCCAAAAATATTAAAAATAGTAGCCATACAAGATAGTTGGGGTCTCATTGTTAGTTCTACATAGTCTCCTATTACTAGGTGGACTTGGGAACTAAATTCACCCCACCCTCTCTTGAGGCAAAACCTGCCTCCATAACTCGCAACCTCAACCATATTGATGCACCCATCTCTTGTTGATATCTCAAGGGTGTCACCACCGTGAATGTTATGGTTGACAGTAAAGTTTTTTGTTAGAAACTACAATAGTGAGATAATATCACATCAGTTTATTAGTTTTGTTATCACATGTATAGAATATACAATGTACAATGTATAAACCTGGTGACACCCTTGGACATAATGATAGATTTTTAGGAGGCAACACTAAGGAACATAAGTCAGTACCTATATTGTTGGCATGGATTAGTACAACTAAGCATTGCACTTATAGTATGGGACAGTAAAATAAGTAAAATAATACCGTTTGATGGGCCTACCTATCGCTGGAAGCACGATGTCCAGAGGAAGTACCCTATTTATTACTTGAGAGGCTTGCCATGTCCCTAATTCGTGTTATATTTAACAATGATGAAAAAAATATAATAATAGTTGTGTAAACCAAAAGACAAAAATACAGATTGCTCTCAGATGTCGGGCTACCAACTTAAAGGCCTCCTCGCCACTAGGCTATATTTTAATTCATAAGTGTGTATGGCAACTAATTAATTAAATATTACCCCTTGTCGGTGAATCACCGATCAGTCCACCTAAGGGGGTACCCGAGGTGGTGATTAGATGTGTGTAAGGGAAGCGTAATGCCTTCGAACCTGATGGTCGACTATAGAATACAAGAGCCAAGGTTTATACTGGTTTAGGCCTCCTAAAGGATAATAGCCCTACATCCAGTGTTTTGGTGTGTACTATAATGGTGAATCTTACAATACGACGCAATCAAGCTATGAAGGCTTGGGGCGTCGAAAGCAAGAAAAATATACTAAAGCTTGATAATGAGTTGCCTCTGGGAGAGGTCTCGCCTCCTTTATATACTCAGAAGGTTAGCCCAACAATCCCAGGCTCTATCCCGAGTAGGACTTGGATTTCCTACAAAACTCGGGTACTAAATCCCAAATTATAAGGATTTCGGTATAAATAAATATTTAGATATCATATCCAGAGCTTAACTACTCGATAAGGACTCAACTTTCCTTATTAGAATCAAACCCATGTTTATGGGCCATACCGGACAGTCAATGCGGGTCTTGGCCTGTCCTTAGTCCGGTCTAATAAGCCTAACTGTGAGGCACTCGGGGGTCACATCCCCAACAGCAGCCCCCGAGCTCTTCTTGGCTTGGTTGAAGAAATCTTTGGAAAAAACAAGCTGAGAGGAGCTCTCCTTTGATTTGGATTTTCTACATCTTCGTCAAACCTTGATATCTTTTAAAAAGCTTTTGATCTCCTTCTTTTGTGTGAGGTGCACCTACACGGTGTAGCCCCTGAACCTCAAGTTAAATGGAACATTTTGCTTCGAAGGTCCAAGAATATCCTACAAATAGTAATCTTTTGCTTTATAATCCTGTTGTCGTCGAGACCTCGTTGAAAAAGGTCATGCTTGAAGCCTTGAACTTGTGATGAACTAGAAAAAAATTAATCTTGAGTCTTTGAATAAATTGATGTCTTGTTGTTCGGGTCTCTCATCCATCCAGATGCCCACGGGGTCAAGGTCTATTGAGCTTGTAAGCTCTCGAGGATTTTAGTCCTCAGGAACCTGTACTTTGGGTTGAGCGAGCCCCCGAGCACGGGAGTCCTCGAGCGCACGAGCCCCTGATCACGGAGATCTTCGAGCATGCGTGAGCCCTCAAGTGTGGGACCCACCAGTGCGGAACGGCTGAACCATCGCGGGCTTCATCTGTTGCGTCAGAAAAGACTGTTTCATAATTCCTTCTCCCATCCGTGGCCATCGCATGGTAGGCAGAAAAGCTAAAAAGACTTCCTGACAGAGTCACGCGCCGCATGCACTGGAGGAGATAATGTGGTGAGAACCTTTGCCTTCTCTATCATAAAGCGCACGATAATCAAAGTGGCATTCACTACGCTGGTGGTTAGGGGAATGCCTCTATTTAAACCTACACCCTCCTTCCCTATCTGAGTCCTACATCGGGTCCTCTTGACTCCTTCTCTTCTGTCTTGAGATTCCTTCTTCACACCTGCAAGAGAGATTGTTGATGATGCTTGCTACTCCATGGATCCACGATGTGCTAGCTTGACCGCTGAACTGGCTGCTCTAATCTCAAACCGTCGGGTTTGTCCGGTATGTTGGTCCTTATGTGAGTTTGTTTTATCTTTACTCATATAGTGCATGACTCTTGGCTTCGTCGTTGCAGCAGGATGTTATATCCTTTCCATGACCTTTTGGCGGCGTAGATCTTTCTGCTAACATGCTACCATCTTACGCTCTTGTGCTGCCTATCTTGATGTCTAGATACCAAGGTAGAGGCTCCATCCTGTGGGAAGAGCTGGAGACGTCCGCCAGCGCAGGCATCCTAGGAAGGTATCTGACCCCACCGCTGAGGTCGAGCAAATACTGCTCTCCCTTAGGGCTGGTCTCTCAGGGTCGGTGATGATCCCCTTCGGTGAAGGCGAGGATTGTGCGGTGTCATTGCTGCCAAAGTGGCGGCCCTCGGGATCCTTAGTGCTCATGGTGGTCGTGATAGGTTGATGCTGTAGCGGGCGGAGTTGCTATGAGAACCTCGGTTCTTATAGCCATCACTTTTGTTTCACAGAATGCTGTCTCTGGTCGCCAGGGCGTTTTCCTTCTTTTGATCGAAGGAGGTTGCATCCCTTTCTTTAAAGTAGTGTACTTGCTGCTGCGTTCCCTTCTTTGAAGTAGTCTTGCTCTTGTAAAGAATTAGTCCTGAAGAAATAGAGGAGTCTTTGAATTTGCTTTATTCATTGTGTATCGTTTTGTTGTGTGTTTGTTTACCACCCATACGGTGTTGGCGGAGTCGATGAAGATGCGAGACTACGGGTGTACGGCTAAGTAGCCGACCCTCTTCCAGGTCCAGTTGTATATATGGCGGCCATATGCTACCCAACTCGGAGGGGGATGTAGTTTGCAATGGTCAGCAAGTTCTTCAAAGATGCGCAGTTGCAGGTGTATGACTAAGGAATCGACCCTCTCTTAGGTCTGGTTGCATGCATGGCAGCCATCGGGCGTCCAACACAGAGGGGGATGTAACCGGCATGGGTCGGCGAGTTCTTCAAGGTACGCGATTGTGATTGTATGACTAAGGAGTCAACCCTCTCCCCGAACCGGTTGCATGCATGGTGGCCATCTAGCGCTTAACGTAGAGGGGGATGTAATCAGCACGGGTCGACGAGGCTAATGCTTGACTGTGGATGTATAGCTTGAAGGCTGACCCCTTCCTGGCCTAGTTGCATGCCTAGGGAGAATTAGTCGGCGAGGTCAGCGAAAGTGATGCTCGACTGTGGGTGTACAGCCCAAGGGCTGACTTCTTCCTGACCCAGATGCATGTCCGGGGGGAAGTAGTCGGCAATGTCGATGAAGAAAGTGGCATCCCAGGGTTGATGAGTGCCTGGACATGCATCATCGAAGAAAATTATTAATAAAATATTGTTAAGCATAAAACTGACAAAGGTGCTCAATGTTCTAGGAGTTCGGTATTGCTTGCCCATCTTCTCGCGTTAGTCTATACGCCCCTGGTCTTGTTACTTCAGAGATAATAAAGGGCTCTTCCCAGGAAGAAGAGAGCTTGTGCATCCTGACGATTAATTGTACTTGGCGAAGTACCAAGTCACCTACTTTGAAGCTTCTGTTTTGCACATTGCAGTCGTGGTATCGTCAAAGAGTTTGTTGCTACCGATCTAACTAGATTGTGGCCGCTATCTGGGCCTCTTCGATGGAGTCGATGTCTTCAGCCCTTGTCTGTTCCGTGGTTCCCTCATCATAATATTGAACTCGGGGGAAGTTGTGTAGCATATCACTTGGTAGGATTGCTTCAAAGCCGTAGACTAGGTAGAAGGGTGTTTGCCTTGTGCCTTGGTTCGGCTACGTGCGGAGCCCCCAGAGTACTGCTGGTAATTCTTGAAGCCACTTGCCAGTGTATTTCTGCAAAGGATCGAAGATTTGGGCTTTTAAACCTTGTAGGATCATCTCGTTAGCACGTTCGCACTATCCATTGGCCTGAGGATGGGCGACCGACGCATACTTGACCTCAATAAATCGTTCCTCGCAAAAATCCCAGAAATCGTTTGCTATGAACTGAGTCCCGAGGTTGGTTATTATTTAGTTTGGGATGCCAAAATGGTAAGTGATTCCTTCGATGAATTGTGCTGCTTTCTTGGCCGTGCAGTTCTTTAGGACATGACTTCTATCTACTTGGTAAACTTGTCGATAGCTACCAAGAGCCGGTCGATGCCCTAGGGAGCATTTTGAAAAGGTCCTACCATGTCAGGCCCCCAGCAAGCGAAGGGCCAAGTTGGCGGAATTGTTAAAAAGGCTTGAGCTGGGAAGTGACTTTGTTTGGCAAAAATTTGGTAGCCTGTGCACTTTTTGACTAAATCTTTAGCGTCATTGTTGGCTGTCGGCCAATAGAAGCCCAATCGAAAGGCCTTTCCAACCAAGGTCATTACCCCAGCATGATTGCCGCATGCTCCTACGTAAACTTCATTAAGGATTTGGAGGCCCTCGGTTGGCGAGATGCACTTTTGAAGTACCCTTGTTGAAGCCGCGTGCTTGTACAGTTTATCCCCGATGACCGCATACTGCTAGCTTCGTCTTATTAGCCGTTCAGCTAGGGTCTTGTCTTCTGGTACTGTGCCTTTCAGGATGTGGTCGATGAAGGGCTGCCGCCAGTCATTGGCGTCATTGAGCATGGCGACGATTGCTGATAAGCTAGTACTTTGGTTTGCATCATCCTTGATTGATGGTTTGATGAGCTCTTAGACGAATATGCCCTTGGGGACCATCGCCTGAGAGGAACCGAGGCAAGCGAGGGTGTCCGCCACTAAATTATCGTCACAGGGAATGTGATGGAATTCTAGCCCTAGGAACTTGTCTTCGAGCTTCCATACCTCAGCGCAGTAGGCATCCATCTTGTCACTGGTACAAGACCAGTCTTTGTTGACCTGGCAAATAGCTAGCTTGGAGTCTCCATAGACCATAAGCCGCTTTACCCCGAGGGATATAGATATCCAGAGGCCGTGTAGCAGGGCTTCATATTCCACCACGTTGTTTGAGGCTTTAAACAATAGCTGTAGTATGTAGCGCAGCTCTTCTCCTTTTGGTGAAATAAGGAGGATTCCTGCACCAGCGCCGTCTATGCTAAGGGAGCCGATGAAGTACATTGTCTAGTATTCTTTTTCTTCTCAGCTCGGGGGTAGCTATATTTTAGTCCACTTGGCGACAAAGTTGGCTAGGGCTTGAGACTTTATAGCGGTACGGGAGCAGAACTCTATCGTATATTCTCCCATCTCAACGGCCCATTTGATGATACGTCTAGTTTCATCTCGATTATGGAGTATGTCGCCTAGTGGGTATTCTGTCATGACTACGATCTTCTGGGCTTGGAAGTAATGCTTCACCTTCTGAGCGATGAGCAGGATGGCGTAAAGGAGCTTTTGTACTTGAGGATACCTTGCATTTGATAGGCCGATGAATTCTAATATGAAATATACCAGCCTTTGGACTGGGAAGACATGTCCTTCTTCGGGTCGCTCAACTACTATGGTCGTACTGACGACATTGGTCATAGCAACGATGTAGAGGAGGAGGACCTCTTCTAGATTTGGAGCTATGAGGATCAGCGGCTTGGTCAAGAATTTCTTCAACGCGGTGAACGCCTCATCAGCCTCGATTGTCCATTGGAAATTGTACTCTTTCTTTAATAACTTGAAGAAAGGAGCTCCTCTTTCCCCTAAGCGGGAGATAAATTTCCCAAAGGCAGTCATGCAACCGGTGAGCTTCTGGACTTTTTTAGCGTTGTTGGGTTTGTCCATCTTTATTATCGCCGTTATTTTGTTGGGGTTGGCCTCAACACCCCGGTTGCTGATGATGAATTTGAGTAGTTGTCCAGATGGTACCCCGAAGACGCACTTCTCGGGGTTAAGCTTCCAATAAAATTTTTACAGGTTAGCGAATGTCTCGGCGATGTTGCTGATGAGGTTGTCTCCTTCTCTAGACTTTATGACCACGTCATTAACATATGCCTCGATGCTATGGCCTATCTGCTCCGAAAGGCATCACTGGATGGCTCGCTGGTAAGTTGCCCCAGCGTTCTTGAGGCCAAAGGGCATGGTTGTGTAGCAGTATGCTTCAAAAGGTGTGATGAATGATGTTTTCTCCTGGTCTTCTTCTTTAAGGTTGATCTGGTGGTAGCCAGAGTAGCAATCAAGGAAGCACAGGAGGGAGTATCCTACCGTCGAGTCGACTACTTGCTCTATCCGAGGTAGCCCAAAGGGATCTTTCGGGTAGTGTTTGTTTAGGTCAGTGTAGTCGACGCACATCCGCCATTGTGCTATCTGATGGAATTGTGCCCAAGAGAATTCTGAGGGAACCGGAAGTTCTGCCTGAGGGCCAGAAGTTCCGGGTTCTGGAGCATCCGGAAGTTCCGGTTAGATCGAAAGTTCCAGGGCAGCCCCAGTTTTTGTTTTTGGAGGAGTCGGAAGTTCCTGTTGGACCGAAAGTTCCGAGCATGCCTGGACGAACCGGAAGTTCCAGTTGGACCGGAAGTTCCGGGTCAAAATAAATTCGATACAGAAGGTTATTTTTGGAAGTTATGGTTAGAACCGGAAGTTCCAGTCCAGGCGAACAGATTAGATCTGTTGGGCTTTAATACAGATTAAAGGCCCATGATAGGGCACTATATAAAGAGAGGTGGGGCAAGCACGAAAAGGTTGCTGGTTGTTGTTGCCATTGCTGCTATTGCTCCTGGTTGAGAGCCCTAGCCGCCCTTCTTTCCTCGATTGCAAAGCGTTGTGATCGATATCCCCGAATCTCGCGAGTCGTGCTAGCACGCTAGCGCGAGGTGATCCAGTCCCCGGACGTGTGGATATCGTCGAGGCACTACTCCAATAGAGGTGCTAGTCGTTCTTCCGTGGAGTTCGCCGGATCGTAGGATCACGTCGTCTTCATCACCAAATCACCGACGAACGAACAGAACTAGGAGGAGTAGCTCGAGGACGTGCCTCATCGACTCTACTTCCGCTGCCCGAGCGCGTCTCGAGGCTCAAGGTAACGATCCATGATCCCATTACACGCATCGTTCCTAGGCCAACGGGATAAAATTTTGAAATTAAGCGCTAGCGTAGCCTCCCTATAACCCAATAGTGGTATCAGAGCCTACGTGCATAATGTTCGATCTGGATCGATCACATATGGTGATATGTGATGGAAATAGATTGGATCTATTGTTTTTGTCGTCGGATTTCTAGAAGTTCTGGTTAGACCGGAAGTTCTGGGCCGAAATAATTTTCGATACAGAATGTTATTTTCGGAAGTTTTAGGTATGACTCGGAAGTTCCAGGTCCAGAAATTTCGGTTGGACCGGAAGTTTCGGACAGAAATAAATTCCGTATAGAAGGTTATTTTCAGAAGTTTCGGGTGTGAATCGAAACTTCCGGGCCAAAAATAAATTCGAATCAGAAGGTTGATTTCGAAAGTTCCGGTCCTGAGTCGGAAGTTCTGGGCCCTTCGACCAGAAGTTCCAGGCCTACTGGCTTGAACTTCCTGGTCCAATTCAGTCACGTCTAGATTCTGCCTAATTCATTTTTGTAGGGAATGTTGTGACTGGTATGGCCTTGCAAATGTATGAGATTCGAGCTTGTAATAACATGGCCTGCGTGTCATGGTTGATTGTTGTACGACCTACGTGTCGACATGTGATGCTTCTGCTCATGTAATTAGTATATTGCTATTAGGTGTAATAGACTGATATAAGTTTGTGGAGACCTAAAGCGTGATGACCCGATGGACAGGAACCATAGAGATGGAGATCACCATGAGAGAGGGCCATACTATGTCACAGTTAATATGATTGTCTGTGATGTTTACTTATGTTCCTATCATACTATTCTTTTATGTTTTGTGTGCGGTAGGTATCATTACCATGTTAGAATAGTTTCCTTAGAAAATTAAGTATTGATGCTCTTTCCAACAGCTGCACCTACTAAGGTTCTCGATCATCGATGGTGGGTCTGCCATAGTAGGGTGCCGTCTTTTATCTTGACCAGTTAGGGTAGATGTCGGATACCACATGCATAATATTGGGTTGCTTAACAAAGCTATCAAAACGGCTTTGGGCTTTGGGGCATGGAGTTGGGAGTCAGGCATTGGATGCTACCCCAACGAACAAGAGTCACATAAAGATGTTATTAGCAAAGTGTTGCTTACCTATGTCATTAAGCTTCTAGCAGCGATGCCAAAGCTCACTAGGAGTTAGATGAATATGGATCTTGTCCCACAATATGTCGTTAGAGGAAAAACGATCATTTTATATATTGTGGTATATCTTTTATTTGATAGAAGATTAACATAGCATAGTGTTGAACCTTGCATTATTGTTGTAGATCATGGCACCTACTGCAAAGAACACTTTCGTTTTTAATCTGTGACCTATCCTTGAAAGGGAGAAATTGTCTGGAACAAACTTTATAGACTGGTACAGGAATTTGAGAATCGTTCTTAAACAGGAGAATAAGGATTACATTCTAGAGAAACCCCACCCTGATGAACAAACGGATAGTACACCAATTGCTGAAAGGCAGGCTTATGAGAAGCACGCCAGTGATTCAATTGATGTCAGCTCTCTCATGCTTGCCTACATGTCCTCTGAGCTTCAAAAGCAATATGAGGCCAGGGATGCCTACGATATGATCGTGGGGTTGAAGGGCATGTTTGAGAACCAAGCACGGACCGAGAGGTATAATGTCTCAAAGTCCTTGTTTACGTGTAGGCTGGCAAAAGGCAGTCCAGTGAGTCCTCATATGATTAAGATGATTGGTCACGTTGAGAACCTAGAGAAGCTTGGCTTTAAACTTGAAAAAGATTTGGCCACAGATGTGATTCTTCAGTCGCTCTCTATGAGTTTTGAGCCGTTTATCATGAATTTTCATATGAATAGCATGAAGAAGACCTTGGCTGAATTACATGGGATGCTCAAGACAGCTGAGGAGAGCCTTAAGAAAAATCCTAGTCATGTGATGATGGTTCAAAAGGAAAGAAAGAAGAAAGCGTGAGGGAAAGGCTAAAGCTTCAGATGCGATCTCGAGCTCTAAGTCTAATTCGGCTGGAAAGTCCAAGTCGAGCCCTGCTAGCTCTGACACTTGCCATCACTGCCATAAGCCTGGCCATTGGCAGAATAATTACAAGTTGTATCTGGAAGAACAAAAGAAAAAGAAGGGAAGTGCGACTTCCGCTTTATGTATAAATGTTATTGAAATTTATCTTGCTACTCGTCCAAGTGATTCATGGGTATTTGATACCGGATCAATGATTCACACTTGCAAATCGTTGCAGGGGCTGAAAAGGATAAGGAAGTGCGCAAGAGGCGAATTGGATGTTCACGTCGGCAATGGTGCAAAAGTTGTTGCGTTGGCCGTCGGCGTTTATTCTTTGTCGCTACCCTCAGGATTAGTTTTGGAGTTAAATAATTGTTATTTTATTCCCGCCTTGGGCAGAAACATTATCTCTTCGTCATGTTTAGGGGAAGATGGTTTTGAATTCGTAATAAAGAACAAGTGTTGTTCGATATTTTCGAATGGTATGCTCTACGGTGTTTCTCTATTGTTGAATGGCTTATATGTTCTGAATCTTGAGGATACACATGTCTATAACATTAATACGAAGAAACCTCGACTCAATGATTTGAATCCTACCTATGTCTGGCATTGTTGTCTAGGTCATATAAATGAGAAACGCATGCAGAAGCTTCATAGAGATGGGCTTTTGGAGTCATTTGATTTTGAATCGTTTGACACATGTGAGTCTTGTTTACTTGGCAAGATGACTAACATGCCTTTCACTGGTCAAAGAAAGAGGGCAAATGAACTATTGGCCATTGTACATACTGATGTATGTGGACCAATGAGTTCTATGGCTAGAGGTGGATTCCAGTACTTCATAACTTTTATCGACGATTTTAGTAGATATGGTTACGTCTACTTGATAAGGCATAACTCGGAATCCTTTGAAAAGTTCAAGGAGTTCCAGAATGAGGTACAAAATCATACTGGCAAGACAATCAAATTTCTGCGATCGGATCATGGAGGTGAATATTTGAGCTATGAGTTTAATGATCATTTGAAGCAGTGTGGAATTGTTCCACAGCTGACTCCACCTAGTACACCTCAGTGGAATGGGGTGTCTGAGCGGAGGAACCGAACTTTGTTAGACATGGACCGGTCGATGATGAGTCAAACTGATCTTCCATTGTCTTTCTGAAGATTTGCTTTAGAAACTGCTGCTTTCACACTAAACAGAGTTTCATCTAAATCTGTGGAGAGGACGCCATATGAGATATGGACTGGGAAGCGTCCCGGGTTGTCTTTTCTAAAGATCTGGGGTTGTGAGGCCTATGTAAAGCGTTTGACGTCTGATAAGCTCACTCCCAAATCTGTTAAATGCTTCTTTGTGGGGTATCCTAGGGAAACCAAAGGATATTACTTCTATAACCGGGAAGAAGGCAAAGTATTTATCGCCTGGAATGGTGTTTTTCTTGAGAAAGAGTTTCTCTCAAAAGAGGTTAGTGGAAGCACGGTGCAACTCGAAGTGGTTCGAGAACCACTAGAAAGTGTTTCAGCTCCTACTGAACCGCCACTCGATATGCAAGATGTTGTAGAGACTGTTGTCGAGACACCAGCCCCACGTCGGTCGGAGAGGTTGAGTCATGCACCCAAGCGGTTAGCGTTTTTGACCACTGGACAGCGCGACATATTATTGTTGGACAATGATGAACCTAAGACCTATTCAGAAGCAGTGATGGGACCAGACTCTGAGAAATGGCTTGGAGCCATAAGATCCGAGTTAGAATCCATGCGAGAGAATCAAGTTTGCAACTTGGTTGATCCACCTGATGGTGTAAAAACTATCGAGTGTAAATAGATTTTTAAGAAAAAGATAGACGTTGATGGAAATGTTCACATCTATAAGGCACGATTGGTGGTGAAAGGTTTCAGACAGATTCAAGGTGTTGATTATGATAAAATGTTTTCGCCCGTCGCTATGCTAAAGTCTATCCGGATCATCCTAGCAATTGCTGTATTTTATGACTATGAGATATGGCAAATGGATGTCAAGACGGCTTGCCTTAATGAAAACCTAAGTGAGGATGTATACATGACACAGCCTGAAGATCTTGATGATCAAGAGAATAATGAGAAAGTTTGCAAGCTGCAAAGGTCTATTTATGGGCTGAAGCAGGCTTCTCAGAGTTAGAACCTTTATTTTGATGAGGTAGTCAAAGGGTTTGGCTTCATCAAGAACGAAGAAGAGCATTGTGTTTACAAAAAGGCTAGTGGGAGCTCACTTGTGTTTCTGGTCTTATATGTAGATGACATATTGTTGATCGAAAATAATATTCCTATGCTAGATGCTGTCAAGGCTTTATTGAGAAAAAGTTTCTCAATGAAAGATCTTGGAGAGGTAACATACATTTTAGGCATAAAGATCTATAGAGATAGATCAAGAAGACTAATTGGATTAAGCCAAAGTATGTACATTGACAAAGTATTGAAACGGTTCATATGCAGAATTCCAAGAAAGGTTTCCTGCCAATGTCACATGGTATTTCTCTCAGCAAGAGTCAGTATTCTTCGACACCTCATGAGCTGGAGAATATGAGTGCGATCACGTATGCCTCCGCAATCGGATCCATCATGTATACCATGATTTGTACACGTCCAGATGTTTCTAATGCTCTAAGTGCTACGAGCAGATATCAGTCAAACCCGGATGAAAGTCACTGGGCGGTAGTAAAGAGTATCCTTAAGTACTTGAGAAGAACTAAGGATATGTTTCTGGTGTATGGAGGTGAGGAGGAGCTCATTGTAAGTGGTTACACCGATGCTAGCTTCCAAACCGACAAAGACGATTCACGATCGTAGTCTGGATTTGTGTCCTGCCTCAATGGAGTTGCAATCGTAGATGACATATTGCAGCTACGGAAGCTACGATGGAGGTAGTTTAGATCAGAAAGTTTGTTTCTAAGCTAGGTGTTTTTCCTAGTGCGTCTAGTCTAGTAGACCTCTATTGTGATAATAGTGGTGCCATTGCGCAAGCCAAGGAGCCTAAGTCACACCAGAAGTCTAAGCACATACTGTGGCACTATCACCTGATCCGTGAGATTATAGATAGAGGTAATGTGAAGATATATAAGGTGCACACGAATTTGAACATAGTCGATCCGTTGACGAAGCCTCTCTCATAACCTAGGCATGAGGCGCACTTGAGCTCTATGGGTATTAGATACTTACGTGAGTGAGTCAAGTGTATGTGAGAAGAAGTTGTTTTTGTCTATGCTGATGTACATTTGGATAATTGGTTATCTTGTTCCTTGAATAAATATCTTTTACATAGATCAGCAAGTTGATGACTTGTTTGTGAGACTCTTTGTGTTACAATGTTATTCTAAATGATCCCTGATCTGAGATCGTCATGTGGGACAGTGATGATTTATAGATTAGCACATCTGTCTAATTGATGATCATGTTTCACAGATCATAGACAAAGAGATGTCAAATCAGTGATGTGGACTCATGTTAGTGAACATGCAGTTGGTTAGACCCACCTTGAGATACTGCTGGGATTGTTATTTTATATGTGCCATCAGTTGTCATCTCAAATGTGTACCTGCAGAGTCCTTAGACCTGAGATCGTCATTGATTCTAGAATGTGTAGTAGCACACTTAGGGGCTTCCAAACGCTATTCTGTAACAGGGTAGTTATAAAGGTTGCTTTCGGGTGTGTCACGAAACATGTCGTGAGATGTGAGCGGTTAAGATGGAATTTACCCCTCCTACATAACGAGAGAGACGTCTCTGGGCCCCTCGAGGTAGTCGGATTGAAAAGTGCATATCCATGCCACTATGATCAAAGAGTTGATCATGATTGAATCCACTACTTGATCGAGTGAAGTGTCGAGCTATCAACAAGGGTGGCATGAATCTCGCCTTGAGCTTGACTGATGTCGTGTGGTAAAGGGATTGGTGTGTCAGTATATCAAGGTTCAGAAAGTATAATTTTGACTTTGTATGCTTTCGGGATCAATATGTGCTCCTAGGTACTGCTATTGATCGGCGATCTGGGAAAGGTTTTTGGGTAGCGGCCGTTTGCATATGAACCTATTGGGTCGCACGTTTAAGGGGATTGGATTTTAAAGGTTGCAAGAATTGGCTCTTGTGCAAGTGGGAGATTGATGGAATTGTGTCCAAGGGAATTCTGGGGGAACCAGAAGTTCTAGCTGAGGGCCAGAAGTTCTAGGTTCTGGAGCATCCGGAAGTTCTGGTTAGACCAGAAGTTCTGGGGCAGCCCCAGTTTTGGTTTCTGGAGGAGCCGGAAGTTCTGGTTGGACCGGAAGTTCCGGGCATGCCTGGACGAATCGGAAGTTTTGGTTGGACCGGAAGTTCTAGGTCAAAATAAATTCGATACAGAAGGTTATTTTCGGAAGTTCTGGTTAGAACCGGAAGTTCTGGTCCAGGCGAACAGATTGGATCTGTTGGGCTTTAATACAGATTAAAGGCCCATGACAGGACACTATATAAAGAGAGGTGGGGCAAGCATGAAAAGGTTGCTGGTTGTTATTGCCATTGCTGCTATTGCTCCTGGTTGAGAGCCCTAGCTGCCACCTCTCTTCTCTCCTCGATTGCAAAGCGTTGTGATCGATCTCCCCGAATCTCGTGAGTGGTGCTAGCACGGCGGTGGGAGGTGATCCTATCCCCGAACGTGTGGATACCGTGGAGGCACTACTCCAATAGTGGTGCTCGTCATTCTTCCATGGAGTTCGCCGGATCGTAGGATCGCGTCGTCTTCATCGTCAGATCACCGACGAACGAACAGAGCTGGGAGGAGTAGCTCGAGGACGTGCTTCGTCAACTTTACTTCCACTGCCCGAGCATGTCTCGAGGCTTAGGTTAACGATCCATGATCCCATTACACGCATGGTTCCTGGGCTAACAGGGTAAATTTTTGAAATTAAGCGCTAGCGTAACCTCCCCATAACCCAATACTATCTTCTTTCTTACCAAGACTGGATTAGTGAGCCATTCAGGATGGTAGACTTCGTGGATGAATCCTGCTGCTAGGAGGTGGGTGATTTCTACTTTGATCGCCTCCTTCCTGTCTTGGGCAAACCTCCGTAGCTTCTGCTTTATTGGCTTGGTAGTCGGATATACCTGGAGTTCGTGCTCGATCAACTCCCGAGGAACCCTAGGCATGTCGGAGAGCTTCCATGCAAAGATGTCTATGTTAGAGCGCAGAAAGCTGATGAGCGTGATTTCCTATTTTGGGTTGAGCCCTGTCTCGATAGTTGCAGTCTTTGTTGGATCCGCGTCAGAGACGGTGATCTTCTTGGTGTTCGAGGGTGTGGAGGAGATCCCCGAAGTGGTTGGTGCCTTGACTAGGATTTCCATAGACTTGGGAGGATGCGCGTGGACTAGCTTGAGGGTTTCCTCCATCCGAGCCAATAGGTCGACAGCCTCCTCTAGGTCGAGACTGTCCTTCTCATAGGTGCAGGAGGTGTTGATGTTTCTCCGAACAGTGATAACTCCATCGGGACCCGGCATCTTGAGCACCAAGTATGGGTGGTGCCCGATGGCCATAAACATGGCTATGGATGGCCTTCCTAGGACGACGTGGAATGGAATGTCATATTCTATGACCCAGAAGGTGATGTGCTCGGTCCGATAGTTGTCTCGAGAACCGAATGTGAATGGTAGAGCTATGGACCCGAGCGGTACCGAGCTCTATCCGGATATGATACCGTAGAACGGGAAGTTGTCCTCTTTTTGGAGGCTGTCGACCGAGATGTCAAGATCGGTGAGAAACTAGCGGAAGAGGATGTTTAGCCCACTCCCTCCGTTGATCAGTACCCACCTCATGCATACTTTGAGTATCACTGGGTCAACCACCAACAGCCAGCGCCCAGTTTTCGGGACATTTGTCCATTGGTCATCCCGAGAGAAGGTGATCGGGACTTCCGACCACCGCAGCTGGTGAATTTCCTCGAATCCTGCGGCATTGATGCGTCGATCCAGAATCTTCTATCGTCGTTTTGCTTTGGTTGACGTGGGGCCTCCGAAGACAATGTTCACAGTCTTATGAGTCTCTTGGAAGTCATTGTCGTCTCAAGGCCAACTATCCTTCTTCGGGGCATCGTCATCATCCCGGCGTCTTTTGTTCTGGTGGGGATTATTGCGCGATTCTTTGACGAGTATGTCCTAGAGAGAATAACACTTCCGCATGGTGTGCTTGCCCTTTGGATGAAATGGGCACAGTTTATCGAGTTCTTCAAACATGGCTTCATCCTCCTGGCGTCGTGAGCTATAGGCAACTGCCACAGTTCTCTCCGTTTTCCTCTTTCGCTCTTGTTTGCCCCGAGAGGATCTTGGTCGGTCGTCTTTGTTCTGACGAGATCGACTCTCGTGTTGTGATCACTCTATCTTTTCCCTTCGAGCATCTTCGCAGTCAGCATAACTTTCTGCGATAAAGATCATCCAGGCTATGGTCTTCGGCTTCTTCCTCACGAGGACCCCGTGCAACTCGAAAGAATGGTGCAGTGCATCGATGAAGCAGTTGATGATGTCCTGCTCATCGATATCCAAGACCGTAGTCCTTTTCTCTGAGAACCTTTGGATAAAACTATGGAGCGTCTCGTCCTCCTTCTATCACAATCGTTGGAGGTCATATCGGGTACTAGGCTTCTACCACATTCCCTGATAGTTGTCAACGAAGGCTGAGTGGAGTTAAGCCCAGGAATCGATAGAGTTCCTGGGTAGGCTCGAGAGCCAATTATTGGCAAACGAAGAGAGTATGACCGAAAGATAGTTTGTCATGACCCCCTTATCCCCTCCTGCTGCCTGAACGGCGGTGTAGTAGAGTCGTAACCACTGCGAGGGATCCGTTTTACCATCATATGGTTCGATTCCCACCGGACGGAAGGACCTCAGCCACCTAACTTGTCTCAAGTGCCAGGTGAATGCAGGGAAATCACTGTAATCATCTTGGCTTCTGCTTCTTCTACGGTTACGAGGGTTGTGACCTTCAGCCGAATCATCATGCTCGGCGCTACTGCCAATACTATTGTGGCTGTTCTCAACGTCATCATGATTGTTAGTTTGCCGGCGGATCTCGGAACGCAACATGTTCTGCCTTCCCGTGGACAGCGATTGTAGGTGATCACCATGCCGACTATCGATAGGCAGGTTTTTGCTGCGCGATGGTTGTTATCAGTCCTAACCATTGTCCTCCTTGTCTTCCATGAGACGCCGCCTCTCACTGCTGGTGGTGGATAGCACCCCCTTGGCCATCATAACAAGGTTGGCCGAGAGCCACCGATTATCCTCGAACCTATCGAGTCGTCGGCCTCCATCCACCGGCGCCGAACCATCCACCCTTTTTTGTTGGAGAAGATGATGTAGTGTTCAGGACCAGCCAGATCCTGAAGTCGATCTGTCCGACCATCCGTTCGCCTCGTCAAGTGACCCAACAAGATGAGCCATCCCTCCGGATCTCCGATGAACATCAGACTCCTGAATACAAAGACAAAGCCGGTGGGGACGAGGAAATCAGAAAGAAGTGCCATCGGATCCTAGTGAAAGGGACGCGACCCTCTACCTGCGGGCCAACTGTCAGTGAATCACCGATCAGTCCACCCAAGGGGGTACCCGAGGTGGTGATTAGATATGTGTAAGGGAAGCGTAACGCCTTCGAACCCGATGGTCGACTCTAGAATACAAGAGCCAAGGTTTATACTGGTTCAGAACTCCCGGAGGATAATAGCCCTACGTACAGTGTTTTGGTGTGTACTATGATAGTGGATTTTATAATACGACGCAATCAAGCTATGAAGGCTTGGGGCGTCGAAAGCAAGAAAAATATGCTAAAGCTTGATGATGAGTTGCCTCTGGGGGGTCTCGCCTCCTTTATATACTCAGGAGGTGAACCTAATAATCCTAGGACTCTATCTCGAGTAAGACTTAGATTTCCTACCAAACTCAGGTACTAAATCCCTAATTACAAGGATTTCGATACAAATAAATCTCTAGATATCATATCCAGAGCTTAACTACCCAATAAGTACTCAACTTTCTTTATCGGAATCAAACCCCTGTTTATGGGCCATACCAGACGGTCAATGCTAGTCTTGGCCTGCCCTAGGTTCGGTCTGATAAGGCCAACTGTGAGGCACCTAGGGTCACATCCCCGACACCCCTAAAGAATATTGAAGAAAAAACAAATGTAAAGGACCAAACTATATGAAAGTGAGCACATAATGTATGATCAATCCATGATCAAAATATAGGAACAATAATAGTAGCACGTAATGTAATCATTGCATGAACAAACTTACCAAAACAAAAAAAGAGCCTAATTATAATACACATCCTCATACTAATAGTCTTCTCTTCATTGAGCACATAATATAAGATCATTGCATAAACAAAACAACTAAACAATACTAGTAGCGAGTAATGTAACATCATTACATGAACAAACTTGTTAAAACCAAAAAAGCGCCTAAATGTCACACACATCCTCATGCTAATAGCCCTCTATTCATTGAGTGAATAGTGAAACATATTCACAGAGCAATATATTCACAAAACAACAAGTCACAAACCCTAGCCTCGATAGAGGAGGAGGAGGAGGACGATGAGTTGGACATTAGGAGGAGGAGATGCACGAGACGAGGTGGCTGCGAGGAGGGTCGGCGATGGAACGGAGGCTAGTGGAGGAGGCCACGATCGAACGGAGGCCACGATAGCGGAGGAGAACGACAGCAGAATGCATGGAGCACGATGACGGAACGCATGGAGCGCAATGGCGGAACGCGTGGAGCGTGATGGCTGAACGACGGCGGAGGGGAACGCGTGGCCGCTATGGTTTAGGATTCTACGCAATATGAAAGCATTCTGTTGGCCCCGGCTATTTATACACAGCTGAAGAGCCATGGTGAAGACCGTGGGCCTCATGGCTCCTAGATGATTTGTAATTGTCAACGAGAAGATGAAGGTGGAAGACCCGTGTGTGACTCAGGTACACGGACGGTCGATCATCTGATAGAGGGGCCGCGAGGTTGAGCCGGTCCAATCTAGGTACACGGTGTGAAGGCGGCGAGAAGATGACTTGCCGTGACGTTGGTCGGTGCGACTCAGGTACACGGACGGCCGATTGCTGGGCTAAGGAGCCGCGGGGTCGAGTCGGTCCAATCCGGGTGCACGACGCAAGGGCGGCAGGCGCTTTGGCGGTTTCGGTGTAAAACTGTCACACATATCAGCGGAAGGTGGAAACGGCGTGGAAATTCTAGCGGTGTCGTGTGCGTCAAGTTTTGTCCGGCACCGAATAAAAAAAAATATTCGGAGTTGTTTTCCATTTTTGCCCCTTGGGCATGTGTGTGTGTGTGATGAAACCCTAGGGGTAGAAGGGTCTTTTCCTTTACCACCTAGGGCTATAAATATGTGTGTCATGCACCATGGAACACTTGAGCAATTTGAATTAAAGGAAAATCTGAAAATTGTCTCCATACTCCTTTCTTCCACCTCAAGCCTTCTCCTACCTTCTCCCACCTCTCTCTTTCCACCAGCCAACTCCTCTCTCCTCCCTAGCCGCCAGCCCTACTTCTCCTCCCTGGCCGGCCTCCTCTTTTCTCCCTGGATAGCAGCGGCAAGCTCGTGGCGCGGCGGGTGCACCGGCGCGACGCGGTGA
>KE372922.1:231543-245100 GCA_000418225.1 Zizania latifolia
AGCCCCCAAAACTCGCCTAGCACCACCGCCGCCTCACAACGCCTCCACACCACTTAACCTCGCGATTCCTCTCGAGCTGCACCTCCACGGGGTAGAGGAGGGGCAGGGGAAGGCTCGGTTTGGAGGGGGAGAGGAGGTGGTGGCTGCCCTAGGGCTAGGGATTCAACCCTAGGGTGGAGAGGAGAGAGAAAGGTGGAGGTGGGAGGAGGAAGAAGACAGCTCAAGGCAATTTTTTGAAAATTACTTCATTAACTCCCAAAACCTCAAAATGATACAAGGGTTAGGTCCCCTTATATAGCCCACATGGACCAAGGGAAAAGACCCCAATACCCCTTCGGGAATGTTCGATACAGACTCAAGGCCCACAGGGCAAAAACGTAAAATTACACGACTCTGGATTATTCGATGACGTGATCAACTTGGCCGTCACGACACCGCTAACTTAGACGGTAGACTTTTACTTTTTCGGTAGGTTTGACGGTTTTGAGCCGAAGCCGTCAAAGCGTCCGTCGCCTCCGCACCGTGCACTCGGATTGGACCGGTCCGACCCCGTGACTCTTCAGTCCGGCGGTCGGTCGTCCGTGTACCTGAGTCGCACCGGTCGACACCACGACGGATCCCTTTTTCTCACTTGCCGCTTCAGCTCCGTGCACCCGAATTGGACTGGCACGCCCTCGCGACCCCTCTGTCCGACCAGCGTCTATCCGTGTACCTGAGTCGCACGCGAACTCCGTCACAGTCAAGTCTCTTCATCTCTCATCTTCTTTTCCCGTTGACAATCACTCATCATCCCCATGGTATACACCATGGCTCCTCAATACTCTTGGGTTTTTTTATGGTATCTAAGAATGAAGCTTTTGGTATTTTTCAAAACTTGATTCTTAGACTATCTGTTGAACTCTCTAGAGCACTTAGAGTAATTAGAAGTGGTAATGGTACTGAATTCAAGAATTCATCTTTTGAGTACTTTTGTGCTGAAAAGGCATTGAACATCAGTTTTTCTCACCTAGAGTCCGACAACAGAATGGTGTTGTTGAAAAAAGAATAGAACCTTGGTTGAGATGACTAGGACTATGCTAGATAAACATCAGACTCTTAGAAAGTTTTGGGCTAAATCAATTTTTATAGCTTGCTATATTTTAAACAGAGTTTTCTTTCCATCAAAGTTGCGCAAATGTTTTGGAAATTTGGATAAATTTGAAGCAAGATCTCAAGAGGGCATTTTTCTTGGTTATCCCGCTCATACTCGTGGCTACCGTGTACTTATTTTAGAAACTAACAAGATTGTAGATACTTATGAAGTCACTTTTGAAGAGGCTAGTCTTTGTACTAGACCCGATATAACAGGTATATGTGCACAGATTCAGGGGAGGATGAAAGCATCTTTGTTGAAGAAAGTGTTGACAAAGAGAACGATATGGCTGGTGGTCAGACCAACATCCGGATCGGGTCCGACCAACACTTAGAGGTAGTCAGGGAGCAATCCTGACCATAAGGAAATGAAGTTTCTGCAACATCTAATGTTCCACAGGAGATCACTTCGTCACTTGAAGATATTGTTCAAGACACTTCACTAGATATTTCTGTTCCTTTACATATTTAACGTCTACATCCTCCTGAACAAATAATTGGTAATCTAAATGAGCGTGTCACTTATTCCAGGTTTACTTCTCCCGACTCTCATGCTCATTCAGCTTTTGTTGTTTCTTTTGAACCTAAAGATATTTCTCATACACTAACTGATGAATCGTGGATCAATGCCATGCTTTTCTTAATGGTTTTATTAATGAGGAAGTTTATATTAAACAACCATCTAGTTTTAAAAATTTCAAGTTCATGAATCATGTTTTAAGTTGTCTAAAGCATTATATAGTTTGAAACAAGCTCCTAGAGCATTGTATAATTGGTAGAAAACTTTTCTGCTTAAAAAAGGTTTTGTTATGAGAAAATTAGATAAAACTTTGTTTCTTTTTAAGCAAGGCAATGATCAATTTTTTGTTCAGATTTATGTGGATGATATCATCTTTGGTTATTCATCTCACTCTTTAGTTTCTAAGTTTTCTGAGACTATGTGCGAAGAGTTTGAGATGAGTATGAATGGCGAGTTAACGTACTTTTTAGGACTACAAATCAAGCAAACAAAATATAACACTTTTATTCATCAAAGTAAGTACACCAAGGATCTTCTTCGATGTTTTGATATGAAAAATTGTAAGTCAATTTCTACACCGATAGGAGCTACTTTTACTTTGGATCCTGATGAGGATGATGAGCCTGTTGATCAAAAAGAATATCGTAGCATGATCAGTTTACTTTTGTATCACACTGCATCGAGACCAGACATTCAATTTTTTGTTTGTTTGTGCGTTCAGTTTCAAGCATTCCTCATGTTTCACATCATTAAGTTGTCAAGCGTATACTCAGGTATCTCAAGTTTACTCAAAAATTTAGCATATGGTATTCTACTTCTTCAAGTGTTAGTTTAAGAGCTTTTTCTAATGCTGATTTTAGAGGTTGTAGAATTGATAGAAAAAGTATTAGTGGTACATGTCGTTTCTTAGAAACATCACTTGTTGCTTGGTCATCTAGAAAATAATCTTTGATTGCACAATCCACTGCTGAAGCTGAATATGTAGCTGCTGCTATTTATTGCTCACAAATTCTTTGGCTTATTTCTACACTCAAGGATTATGAGATTAATTATGATCGTGTTCTACTTTATTGTGACAACACAAGTGCTTTAAATATTACTGAGAACCTAGTGCAACACTCTAGAACAAAGCATATTGATATTCGATATCATTTTCTTAGAGATCATGTGGAGAAATGTGATGTTGTGCTTCTTTTTATTGACACTGAGTTATAATTGGCAGATAATTTTATAAAATATTTGGATTCTTCTCGCTTTGCTTTTCTTCGTGGAGAGTTGGGTGTTGTTCATCCAATGGGTTTATTTTGAGGGGGAGTTTGCTTTTTCATTTGTATCATAATGCATTCATGTTTATTTTTGTGCATTGTTTATATTCAAAATAAAAATAAAAAAGAACAAAACATGGAGCTTTGATTTTTACCTTCAATTAATATTTGTGCTTGCTAGCAATATCTTATGAAATTTATGGATTGCTAGTCCTACTATCATATCTTTTAGTCTTTTTATGAGCCTATGACATAGTTTTTGAGGGATGTGACGCATGACACATAAATATTTAAGTGAAAGATAAAGAAATATGTCGTGTTGATCTAGTTGCTAGTTTGAGTTAAATATGCTTACA
The DNA here is from genome assembly GCA_000418225.1 of Zizania latifolia. Lineage (NCBI taxonomy): Eukaryota > Viridiplantae > Streptophyta > Magnoliopsida > Poales > Poaceae > Zizania > Zizania latifolia. The sequence continues at coordinate 234,816 of KE372922.1, forward strand.
TATGTTCTAGTTGTGTTTATGTCACCATAATAATGCTTTTAATTTTAGTATTGGCAGTACTATAGCTCGTGCAATGTTAAAAAAATCAAATCTGAATGAAAAAATTGTCAAAAAAATAAAAGAAAGTGTGCAAAAGCAGAGAAAGTTATGCATTCAAGAAAAAATATTTTGCCTAGGTTGCCTCATGAGACTGTTTATCATTGCACTTTGATATAAACTTAGAGATGATTATAGATGACAAGACCATTGAAATGGAGACTGCTTGTGTATGTAAAAATCTCACAATAGGTCATATGACCGAAGCTCGGGTGGCATCATCTTTCTCTGGACAGTGATTATTGTGCTGAGATAGGCACTTGTGAAAATTTCATACAAAAGTTGCATATATCAAATCTAAAATTTTCAATGTCTATGAATTGCACTTTTAAGAGCATTAAGCGATGTCTTAGTTTTGTGGACATGGCAGAATTATATGTGGGGTATTTCTCTTGAACTGGTCCTAATGAAAGCCAACATTATAAACCATTGAAATTATAATATTTTTTTGCTAATTTGAACTTGAAATTATGGTTTAGTTTCATCTTAAGACTTTTAGGCTTGATTGTTAGCTGGTTGGTCTATCTATTTTATTTGTGTTATAACCTTGTCACATGGATAACTTTAGGTACACTTCAAAATTCTCAAATCAAGTAATCAAAAAGTTATTGTTCTCATGATAATTTTTCTCTTTTGCTTTACTTGATGAAATCATTGTCAAAGGGGAAAAAACTTAGGCTCGGTAGTTGTTCTTTCCATTTATTGTGCTTGTGGTTTTGAAAATCAAAAAAAAATTCTTTAGTATTTTTTAATGGTGTGCCAATGTGTTCATCAAGGGGGAGATTGTGAGATCATGTGTATGATCATTGATATGTGATGAATAAATTAGTTTGATGTTGATATGTAATGAACAAATTGGTTTTGCTTAGTTTGAGCGGTCGAGCACTTTGGTCAAGTGGTCAGACACTCTGCTCGGGAGTCAGTATTTAGCACTTAGCACTCGGAAAATTCAGCACTCGAGATTTTGGATCATTTGAATTTTTGATGTTCGAGTTGAATCATATGTTTTAAATGTATATTCAATAAATTCCATGTTTATGATTGATTGGACTGATTGAGTCAAGTTAGAAAGAACTTGTGCTCGAAAAAGGATTTCTTTGTTTATTCATGTGCAGGCATTGCTTGAGGGTGAGTCGTGGTCGATTACGGGATCGAAGCTAGGATCGGGAAGGAGCTGAGGTTTAGAGTGATCAAGAAAGTCATGCGGGATGCTCGGGCTAGAGAATACTGCACTTGAAGATGAGATTTCCATATGGCGTACACTGGATATGTGTGATTATGGAAAAAAGGCAAATTAGGAAGGAGTTAGGATTTAACGATTAGTAAGAGATATGGATTCCTAATTAGATTAGGACTCCAAAAATTATTAATTTTCTGGCTCATGATGACAGTCGTGGCCCACATGAGAGGTATATAAATAAACTAGAGGGGAGAGCAAAATCATTGAAGAGACTGATCAAGAGAGAAGAATTAGGGTTCAGTCTTTTGCTCTTCCATCTAGGGTTTTGGATGTGATTTTTGTGAGGGATATTGTGGATGCACCTTATAAACACTCTTATACAATAAAGATTCATCATCAAGCATCAAAGAGTGTGGTATCATGTTCTTTCTTTTTAATGTTTATCGGTTTGTATCGTTTTGGCTTAACCTATGATTTCACTTTTACTTGTGATTTAAATTGAATTGATTTGTCTAAAACCTTGCTAGAACATTAAGAAAAAGATCTGGAAAGTTTCGTTGGTTAAATCCTTGTATTTTAGGAGTAATCAAGATTTTAGTTTTTTGGATCCGATTAGTCTTGTTTTACGTTGCCATGAATTTTGAGGGTCATAACTTCATATTGGGAACTCGGATTTGAGTAAAATCTATCGAGAATGCTTCGTATTGAAGTTTAGTTTCTTGTGTTAAAATTTTAGATCAATCCGAGTTATGGATCTAAAGTTACGTATGTTTTACCATTGCTTTATCAGGCTGGTTTCAGTGGTAAGGAAATTTTCAGAGTGGTCGAGAAATTCCAGATTGATCGGGAATTTTTAAACTGGTCGAAAAATTTCAGACTGGTTAGGAATTAGTTTTCTGATTTTATTTTAGGTGTCGAATTTAGGGTACTGCAACTATTCGCCCCCTCTAGTTGTCATGGTTAGTATGTTTCGATCTTACAAGTGCATGCGGCTCGCCTACTCTGGCTCGCATGATAAGCTGCATTGGCCTTGGTCTTCAGGGATCTGCCCTCTTTTAGAGTAAGCTAACAAGGAAGGTGCAAGGTTAACAAAACCGTTCGGTAACCATGGTTACCGTTCGATTACCGACATACCGCTCGCGCTCGGTACCAGCGTATCGACTGGTTTCATTTGAAATTCAAATTTGAAATTGAAAAAAAATAAAAAAAAACTAGAAAAAATCCTAAAAATAGTAGGTAAATTAATATGATTTATGATGAAATTAGTTTTCAAAAATATTAAACTATCACAAAGTTATGAACCAAACAAGATGAACAAAAATACAAAAATAATTTATTTTTTAATCTTCTTCACTCGTTATTATTTGATTCTTTACATACAGGCCTCTTGGATTAATGTCATGTGTTTGATCAAATAAAATATTATTCTTGATGAGTATTGCCTGTTAATTATTTGTTCTAAGCCCATTAAATATTAAGTACTCACACTGTTGAGTTACAAGACTTATTCTGTTGATTCACATGCACATAATATCTGTAATTGTTAGTATGTTAATTCATATGTATACAAAGTTTAGCGATTCACATACACATAAGACTATTCTTACTAGATATATATACAAGTGGTAAGATCCTCAATTTTATTCCATGTTATATGAAGAATAGCAAACCATTGCAGCTTGGACAGGACAAAGCTGGAAGGAGTACAAAGCAAACATTCTTACATCACATGGTTTAAGACTAATGTTTACAGATGAATACAACGCCGCTTATAACCAATAGAGCCAATAATGATAAGTTAGAAATACTCGAATTACCAATTAACCATGTTGTTTTTGTAATTTGTATTTTATTGTAAACTTATAAAATTTGTGGTATTGTAAGTTTTCTATTTATCTCGAAAAATAATTTTCTATGATTTTACAATTTTTATTTTTTACTGAAAATTTATCTGACCGGTACCGCGATAACCGAGCCTGGTACCACGATTATCACGGTAACCCAAACGCATGCCACAGTAATAGAATTTGAAACCGTTTCGTAAATTGATCTAAATTCAAATTTTAAAATGTAAAATTTGATCGAATTTTTTTGATAACCATTCGGTTACCACGGTAACCGTTATATCGAGTCTGAGCGGTATTCAGTCCCAAAATGGTTTGTTAACCCTGGGAAGGCGATGTGCTTGGATCTGGCCTCTGTTCTCTGTCTGTTCCTTACTCCAGCACTTGTGCCCACTTAGTTTTCACGGTCTTCAGTCTTACCTTGCCTGCTCGGTTGCCTGCTCGGCTGCCGGACACGCCGCCACTAGCTACAACAAGAGATAACAAATTATGTTATGTTTGTTCATATTTAAAACAAAGAACCAACTTAGTTATAAATTTGGTGGCAAGCGTCTCAAATTGATATAATTCTTTCAGTGGCAACTGCTAGTATTGAGAAAGTGTTTTATTCAATGGACTGTCACCATAGTTCAGATTTGATGCATTCAAAGGCAGCCTGGCAGCCTCATATTAGCTACCTCTAGATCTTGATTTCCTGGGAGGATTTGATTTGATTGTTTTCCTCGGTGAAATTTGGTGAGAGAGCTTCAATACTCTACTTCTTTTGATGGATTCGAGGTGATAGGAAAAGTGGTACCCGGGAGAAAAAATTGTTACTTTGGTGCTTTCCTTTCGTGGATTCAATCACTCGGTTATTTCATCCAATAATTAGGGAGGAGGCACTTTGAGGATTGGAAATTTCTAATGGTAGTAAGTCGTTCCTCTCTTATTTCTGAAGATTAATAATTCATTTCTGATTTCTCTTTTACTAGTTATCTTACTGATCTGCATGTCTTGGTACTATATAATCCCTATTGATTTGATTGTAGACATTGGTATGTTTTAATGTTAATTAAATTATTGCAGAGGAACTACTTTGAGCAAATTATTTTCGTTCACACTTGTATGTTCACGTTTTTAGGTTTTTGTATTTTTGTCTTGATTATATGTATTTTTCATATTTTCAGGATTTTGTGTTTTTCTAGTTCCCAAACAGTAGTAGAGAAATTATCCCACCCATGATTTTTTTTTCCTTGGGAAGTGAATGAAAATATATGTCACAGGAAAAATCCCTTTAGCAAAATTTTCCGTAGGTTTTTTCTCCTAGACTCCCAATCAAAGCCTCAAGGGTTCAGCTAGTACAAGGATGACCAGTATTAAGTCAGGGGACCATCTGTCTCTTCGAGATGAAAAAAGAAACGATACGCCAGTTCATCAAGCGTTTCAGTAATACTCGGAACACGAGTGAAAAGGTTGGTGACACTGTTGTCATCCAAGCGTTCAGCCAAGGTTACTGAAACTAGAGGTACATCAAATATCTTGCGATCAAAAACGTGCAGATAATTCTATACTAGACAATCCAATCCTCGCCATCCATCCTTATGATTCGATCTGAGCCACCTAAGTTAATTCGTCTAATTTATTTTGGTTGGATTTTTGCCGTCTGAATACATGATAGGAAATGGGGAAAATGGTCCTAAGGAGGACACCTATAATACTTGATTCCCTCTCTTGCAGGCTTAAATAGGCCGAAAGTTAGTGGGTTTTCAGCCCACTTAACCTCCTTTTGTTTTTCGTATTCTTAGGAGGATTAAAAAGCCTCTAATTTTCATTACGTTGGAAAAAAGTCGATGCCATTAAGTACAACCAATATCATACTATTTTTAGAAAATTTTCCTGTTTTTTATAATTTTCAAATTTAAATTTAAATTCATTCAAAATTTTCATTGGTTTCCTCTTTCGGTCCGCATCGAAATCCACGAAACCTGCTTGGCTTCCAACGAAATTGTGAACCGTAGCGCCCCGCCGTGTAGCTTCCCTCACCTAGGGATAAAAGTGATACGGATAGTTTCCGACCAAATTCAAAAAAACGGTTTCGAATCTGGATTTTTTTTGGAATACGGATACGGATTCGGATTCGGATATTTTTTTCGGATACGATATGACATTGCTAGTATCCGACGGATATAAATTCGGATTTGGATAATCCAGATAAATCCTATTCGGATTATCCGGATTAAAAGGCCCATTATGCCCAAATTATGCCCATATAGATATTTGATTGCCTAGCCCAAAAAGATAATAATCAAGAAAGTTATAATTAACTTTTGTTTTTAATTTAATCTAACTGTTGTAATTAACATTGCAACCGCTCTGACCTGCGCCGGCCGTCATCGTAGTCGGCCGCCGTCACAGCCACCCGCCGGCCGTACCCGCTCCAGTCATCGCCCTAGTCGTGGGCCCCGGCCAAAGCCCACCGTCGCCCCCGTAGCCGCCCACTCCGGCCGGCGCCTGCTCTACGCATCGCCTGCTGGCGGCCCGCTCTATCGCGCGCCTACGCCGTGCGCCCAGCCGCACCGCCAGTGCCTGCCTGCGCTGCGCGCCTAGCCTAGCCGCGCTGCTAGCGCCCACCTGTGCCTGCCAGCGCGCAGCGCAGGAGAAAGAAGGAAGGAAAGAGGAAAGGGAGAAGGGAAAGAAAAGAAGAAGAGGAGAAAAAGAAAATGAGAAAAAAGAGAAAAGGTAAGAGAAAAAATAGAAAAATAAAAATATTTTTTTAGAATTAGGAGGATTTTTAAGGTTTAAAAATCTGGATTTTATAAAGAAAGGAGATCTTTTGAACGATTTTAGAATTCAAAAAACATCTAAATTTGAAAGGAGAAATATGAAAGGGAAAGAAGAAAGAGGAAAGAGAGAAGAAGGAATGGTAGAAGAAAGAGAAAAAAGAAAGAAACAAAAGAAAAAAGAGAAAAATAAAGAAAAATAAAAGAAGAAAGTTTTTTTTAAAATTTAGAGATTTTCAAAGATTACTCGCTCTGTAACATCCTACGTGACAACTTTCTCAAAATATTTTTAAAATTTTATCATAGCATCTACATATCATATCATAATACTATGACAGGTCTCGTGTTTTTTAGACTTTATTTGATTTTTTAAAATTAAAAAACTATTAAGCTCTACGTTGCCCATCGAGTGTCGAAACCAAGATTTTTCAAAATTTCGTTCAATTTAGTGGATAAGAATTAAAAATGGACTCAAAAACATGAATATGACTTTTCTATAAATTTGAGTTCATTATTTCGAGCACTTGCAGTTCAAATTTTACCTATTTCAATTTAAATCCTAGAAACACACTTAATTAATTAAAAATAGTAATCTGATCCAGAAAAATACCAAATTTTTACATGAGATAAGCTATGTTGCAATTTGATCGTAGAAAAAGTTTCAAGTTTAAACAAAGATTTAACCGTTGATAAACTCAACACATTCTTTCTTTAAATCATAATTCGTCCTCAAAGAATCTTTAACTTTCTTAACGTCTTACATGACAACTTTCTCGAAATATTTTTAATTTTTTATCACATCATCTATGTAACATATTATAACACCATTACAGGTCTCGTGTTTTTCAGACTTCATTTGATTTTGTTAAATTAAAAAACCATTAAGCTCCATGTTGCCCATCGAGTGTCGCAACCAAGATTTTTCAAAATTCCGTTCAATTTAGTGGATAAGAACTAAAAATAGACTCAAAAACATGAATATAATTTTTCTATAAATTTAGGTTCATTATTTCAAGCACTTGCAGTTTAAATTTCACCTATTTCAATTTAAATCCTAGAAACAAACTTAATGAATTAAAAATAGTAAATTGATCTAGAAAAATACCAAATTTTTACATGAGATAAACAATGTTGCATTTTGATCGTAGAAAATTTTTCAAATTCAGACGAAGATTTAACCATTGATTTGATTTTAAATCTAACACATTCTTTTTTTAAATCCTAATTCGTCCTGCAACAATCTCCGACTTTCTTAACATCGTACGTGAAAACTATCTCAAAACATTTTTAAATTTTTATCACAATATCTATGTATCATATAATAATACCATAATAGGTCTCGTATTTTTCAGACTTTATTTAATTTTTTTAGAATTAAAAAACCATTAAGCTCCACATTGTCCATCGAGTGTCACAACCTAGATTTTTCAAAATTTCTTTCAATTTAATAGATAAGAACTAAAAATGGATTAAAAAACATGAATATGATTGTTTTATAAATTTTGGTTCATTATTTCAACCACTTGCAGTTTAAATTTTACCTATTTTAATTTAAATCCTAGAAACATACTTAATAAATTAAAAATAGCAAATGGATCTAGAAAAATGTAAAATTTTTACATAGAATAAGATATGTTGTATTTTGGTTTGCCGAGTGTTTTTTAAAAACATTTTTTCCTGTAGTGAATGTTATATTTTTTTAGGATTTTAAAAAGAAATGGGATCTTTTAAAAGATTTTGGAATTCAAAAAAATTCTAAATTTGAAGAATGTTTATTATTTACTAGACAGTTTTTTCCGACAAATATCCGTAACTGTATTTGTATCCGCTCCGTATCTGCTCCATATTCGTGTCCGATAATATCTATTTCTATATCCGTATCCGGAGTATCCGTATCCGAATTCAAATTCGAAAAAAAATATGAAAAATGATGTGATATCACTAATATCCGTCCGTATCCGATCTGTTTTCATCTCTACCTCCACCCCCACCTCCTCCCGAGCGCTCGTGCTCGTCTTTATGCACCGCCGACACTTCTGGCCCTGACGCATGATGCTTCGGCCGTGCCGCCTCTGCCGCTGTTCTTCTCGTCGCTTTAAATTTCCTTCATCTTCAGCTTGCATCTGAACATTTTTGACATAAATGCGTTACATTCAGACAATCGGGCAAACCGTTCGGTTGAAACATAGCAAATGTGCTAGCTACGTTCATCTGAAATTACAGCTTGTCTATCATGAAGAATTATAACCGAATGGTTAATTTCTTCTGTGCCACCATTATTCGTCGCATTTCGTTCGGTGCCATTGCTATTCGCATATTTTTTTCAATGCCATTACTATTTCGCAATACATTCGTTTGTGCTATTCGGACCCACATGCAGAGCACTGTACTTTGCAATTTCTTGTATTGCCCCTATGTATATTGTTCATCTTCTCCGTGCGCTCTGCCCATGCTCTCCACCATACTCTCCGGCCACCCGCAGGGGAACAGCATCCCCAAAGGCTCCCTAGAAGCAGCAGCGCCGCTGCCGCCACTGGAACAGCTCCGCCTCATCGGCGCACTCCCTACCTCCTCTGTCCTCCCTATCGGCGCAGCGGCGTCCTTCCCTGACCACACGCCCCACCCCCACAAGCTACGAAGCTCGAATACATCTCCAAGCCACGTACCGGTATCGGATACTTCTCCAGGCCACGTACCGGTATCGGATACATATCCGGATACGGACAAGTATCCGATATGCTCGGATACGTATTTGGTGTGTATCTGGACATTTTTCTTTTTCCAAATAATTCTAAAAATACAGATACACACTTGATGCTGTCGGATATCCTCTCCCTAAATCCCAAATACATTCACTCACGTAGCCAGTCCCAAATCTAGGCTCCCGTCTCGTCGTGCCGCCTCCCATCGTCACGCCGTCGACTGTCGCTGCCTCCCGTCGCGTTGCCGACCGCCGTCACCTCTCATCGCACCACCGACCGCTGCCGCCTCCCGTTGGCCATCGTCGGGCTGCCTGGGACTTGGGACCGCCGGCCACCTCATCCCTACGTTGCGCCATCTTTTCTCCAGCTAGATCCACCGCTTGAGTCACAGAACGTCTCTTCTCTTCTCTTCTTCTCTTCTCTTCTACGGAGTATTCTGTATTTCTATGCTGTTCTGCACTTCCGCATGGTCTATTGACTATTGATTCGCTGGTTGCTTGGTGCCTTTGTCTCTTATCTCATGTCTGAATGTTATATGCACACACAAATATATTGTTCATTCGTTGTTGCTTGTGCCTTGGTCTGTTGCCTGTGTGATATTTTTTGTTGGAGATCTTTTTGTTGTGTGGCTGATATATTTGCGTTGTTGTTAATTTCATATGTATTGTTATTTTTCTCTGTGTGTATATATTATAATATATATATATATATATATGCTTATCCTCGTATTCGTGTTTTTTAGAAAATGACGTATTGAAGTATCGTCGTATCACGTATCCGTATCTGTATCCACGTATCTGGGTAACATAGCTCATCGGGGCCACCAAGTGGCAACCACATCGCACCCCGTCTTGCCTCCCGTATCTCCATCTCGCCGCGGGTGCGCTCACGTCCCGTGTCGAACATGATGGCGATGGCCTGCCTTAACCCCCTGCGCTCTCCCCGTGCCTAGCCTACACCCAAGCGGCCCCACGCTGCTGCTCACTGCCCACCTCCACAGCGAGGCTCGTGCCAGTGGTGGCAGCGGGTCATCACGACGATTAGTGGCTCACGGCGGTGGCGGAGGAGGCGCATGCCGTGCAGCAGCAGGAGCAGTGGACTGAGGGGCTCATCGAAGAAATCGTGGGGCGCCAGTGAGAGGAACCGCAGGGAAAAAGTGGGCAGCCATGGTGCATCGTGCGCGGCCACTAGCGCAGGGAGGGTGCGTGGAAGAAGATGGATGGGGCGATAGGAGTCCTGGTTGTGGTGCACTGGAAGTCGCCACCGTTTGCGGACGGTACGGCGAAGAAGAGGGCCAGCGAGTCCACGACCGGTGCGTTGCAAGGGGGGCCAAGCCGGATAGCATGGGAAAGGGGACAAAACAGCCTCAGTCAGGCGAGCGCTCAAGGGAGAAGATGAATAGTGTAATACTGGAGATGTCATCGACGTCGGAGTCGGCAGCTGCGTCTTGCCAGGCAAGAAGCTCCACTTGTGCTCGGTGTCAGAGAAACAGCATCAACGGCGGCAGATGAGCGGGAAAAAAATTTGGTGGGGAGGTCCCTCAGTTTGCTCACCGTGAGGTCCTCTCTTGGATGTCCGTCACGTGTTACTTAAGTGAATCCAACGGTGAAGTTGAAGAGTTATGCTACTTATGGCTCCAGCTCGTGGTAGCAGCGTCGGCTCGCCCCCTGACGATTGAACTCACAGTCCAATGGATCATCCTGC
>KE372922.1:254120-264192 GCA_000418225.1 Zizania latifolia
AAGTATAAAAGATTTATAATAATAGAAACACCCTCACACCATCTTGTTTCTTCACTTTTGAGGGATGACGAAGTTAAAACTATTTCATCATTGGGACTATTCCTCTACATAAAACTAGTTGAACACGTTAGTCTCAAAACATTTATACATTTGTCTTGAGCAATGTTTACTTTGAATTTTGACTTGGTGTAGGTCAACATATGAAGTGTTGATGCTTCCATATATTTAAGCCACTCAACATCCTTCAACACATAAAGTCTGAACTTGCTCTTCTCTTTATCATTTCTTGTATTCTTTAAATAAGTGATGCGGATCACATGTAGTTTCTCATGGACTTGCATGGTCCATCGGTGCTAAGACTACACTCGCTCTTCACCATCACGTTAGTCCTTTGGCGCCAAGCCTTTGCTTGCCCTTCACCCTTGCATGGTCCCTCGTAGCCGAGTATCGCTTGCCCTTCACCGTCTTGCCATTGAAAACCACCCAGTATCCTACATCTTCAATATGTTCACTTGATTCTCATTAATCAATGATATAAATCACTTTATGCTTCATGATACTTAAGTTCTTGTCAATCATCCACTTTAGCTTGTATTTTTTATATCTATCAATATATACATAACAAGTTTCTATGAACCATCTTCATGATTAATATTCCACTTGATTCTCAACATATAATCAATGGTATAAATCACTTTGTCCTTCATGATTCTTCTTATCAATCATCAACTTTAGCTTGCATTTATCATACCCATCAATATATACTTAACAAGCTTTTATAAATCATTTTTATTGTCATGTTGTTTAAGATCCACCAATCAATGATGTTCTTTCGTTAAATTCAAGGGAGATTGACCCAAAGACCTTTGATCAGAGCTTTCGGTTGAATATGACATAAATGCTATCAATCTTCATGATCAATATTTTACTTGTTGATTCTCCACACATGAGCAATAAATCTTTTTGTTTGATACCGAAACTTAACTCAATATAACCCCGCGTCGACACGCCCCAGCGGTTATAACCATCTCGCCGCAACCTCAAGCCCCGAGCCCGCTAGCTCACCCTAGCACCGCTTCCCGCCACACCTTGTCACATCACCAAGCCACCGCTTCTCTCTCCCGACCCACACACAAGAGCTCTCGGGGCCCTATTTCTCACGCACGCACACCACCGTAGCTCTCCTCCACTTCCTCGAGCACCGCAGAAGCTCTAGAGCCATGGTTCGCCCGGAGATCACCGGACCCGTGCGCCGCCGCCATCGATAAGTACCGATTTCTCCCTCTCTTCTATTCCATTGCTCAAATCCAAGTCCAGAACGTGACCCTTGAGTCCCGATGTACCTATTTGTGCAGCTCTGGTCGTTGGATTTCACCGACGCCGGAAATCCCTAAATCACCCCACCCATCGCCACCCATCGCCAACCTCCGCTCAAGGTACCTCTGTTCTTTGATTCCTTTCTACCGTAACACCGCCATAGCTCGTAGATCATGTTCCTAGCGCTAGTTTGGGCCATCAGCCACCGTAGCTCGCCGACGACGAACTCCCCCTTTTCGTCGTTCGGTTCACCTTCGCCAGCCAAATAGGAGCCTCCCCAAGCTAGTCCATGTATACTGGGTGTCTTGTTGTACCCCTAGATGGTTAATTCGAGCCTCGATAGTTGATCAGAGCTCCGCCGCCACCATTAGCGTCGCCAACCCAAACCACCATCGCTGCAGCCGTAAGCTCAAACCATAACTCTAATCCCAAATCCCACCGTTGGATATCTTCATCTAGCCCTAAATTAGCTTCCTATAAATTTTCGTGTCATTTGGTGCTTCGAGGAGTGAGATCGGTGGGGGAGAAATTCTAGCCGTTCGCTGCTTCTTCCTACTCCCGCCGTGCGCGTGAGCTCTGCTCTGTGCCGCTGACAGAGCGGGCCCACATGTCATCCGTGGTGCGCACCTGGTGCCGCTGGCCTACCAGCCCCACGCGTCAGCCCCGACAACCCGAGCCCACGTGTCAGCCGCGCGATCGGGCGCGCATGCGTCCCTTGCGCCACACTGCGCTGCGCCGGTTTGGCCCAGATGCACAGTGCCATTTTTCTTTTTTTGAATTTTATTTCTGTCAGCCCATTTAAACAGTAACTTTTATTCTTTTTCAGAAATTCTTTAAACCTTTAGAAAATTATAGAAATTTTATTTTAACTCCGATTAGCCCCGTTCAAATTTCTAAAAATTTCTAAAATTGTAAACTTTACTTTAGGAATAATTAAAATTATTTTATTAGAGTTCTTGGATGTTTTACTTATGTAATTTTATTTTGCGCCGTAGTAGTTGAATTCGAAGATCCGCAAGACCTCCATCTCGAAGACCCTGACTATTATCCCGAGCAAGACAAGTTACCTTCCTTGATCATTTTGATCCCAATTTATTAAATAAATTTTATTATATGCATGATTAGGACACACGCACACATACACTTTAAATTAACGACGATCGTCCGTGCGATTAAGTCGAGTAAAACCTAAAAGTTGCTTCACCTAGCCTTCCTTTGTGATGTTGTACTTATATGCCCTTGATAACCTTGATGATTAATACAATTTCATCCTAGTAATGTGATAGGTTGTATGAAATCAAAACATGTCTTTAAATCCTTTATAAATATGTCATCATGTACCATGTTTGTGAAATATTGAATGATTGTGTGTGGGATGAAAAATGGGTTTATTAAAGTTATTTCAAAACTGGTACCAAGTACCAATGATGTTGAAAATAAATGAAAAGAAGGGTTTTGGGTAAAAACTTGTCATGTGGGATTGCCGCCTTTGTGGCCCGATTTCACTTGACGCATAAGGACCAATTCCTTAGAAAATTACATCATGCACCTTAACGTGTAACCTTACGGGTATCATGGCTTTGCCCCTGGTTGAGTAATTAGTGGGCTTAGGATAGCTTGTAATTATTGGGGATGTGAAATCGCTGGGGTGTCTCTTGTTTGGAAAAACTTGCCCATGTGGTGGCCCGACGTGGCGTTTGTGAAAATGTGAGACTGAAGGAGTGTGAGTCGAGCACCCGTGGGATTTTATTGAAAAGGAGTTGTGGACTACCTGTTCCTTGGTCGTGGACCCGTCTGGCGTGGAAATGGGGTATCCTAGGCCGGCTCAAGAAAAACCTTGTAGAGAACCTCCTCTACAACCAGAGTAGTAGTAGTAAGCTCGTGGCGTAAGGGTAAAGAGTATACCTTCTACAGAAGTATAAACTATTCGAACAGCCATGCCCACATTCATGGACGTGTGCATTGATGATTGCCCATGCGTAGTGTTTGATTAGTGTTTTGGCAAATAAATTCCTTTGAGGGTTAGAAAGCGTTGCCAGAGTACGCCTTCGTGGTGTACGGCCAGTCTTAGTGATCGGCAATGAGCCTGTGTGGTTCAGAAAGTCAAAAGGCTTCATAGTGAGAGGGTGAGGAATCAACCCTAGGTGGAGAGATAACTCATTTTTTAAAAAGATGATTTGAATGATTAAATTGAAAAAATGAAATGAAAGAGGAAGGAATTTGAAGGATTATTATGGAAAAAGGTCTGGTGAAAGTTTGAATTTGAAGGATTGTTACGGAAGAAAAGGTGTGAGTTGAACACTGGGTTCACCCCGGACACTTGATTAATAAACTTTATTTTACTTTTATTTTGTGATTGAAGTTGGGACCTCGATCCAAAGGGTACACTTAGAACTTTTCCAATGCATGACTTTGTTAAAAATAAACCATAGCCATCCTTGTCCCCGAATGCATCTATATTAAATTTCTAGGACTTGTTGAATATTTCTATACTCATTCTCCCTGATCACCTCTAGACTATGAAGACCCCGAAGAAGAAGATTACGTCGCCACTCTGGAAGGAGTTGAAGAAGAAGAGTACCGTGAAGAGTAGGGTTCCAGTCCTAGTTCCCAACTAGGAGTCATAGTAATGTTTCAAATAAACGATGTGGACTTCCATTGTTGAACTTGATGTAATGACTTAATTGCCGCGAGGTATGCCTCTTACGGCATCTGTAATAAACTTTGGTACTATGTGTCGCTATGATCTACCAATGGATTGTTAAAATGTCAGAAATGATGTGGAATCATTTCGTAAAGTGACCATTCACCTCGTATTAGCCTAATCTGTAAGGGACGGGGTGTCACAGGGCTCCAATGTGATTTGAGGCCATGGTGCTATGAACGCCCCCACCACCCTCAGTTCATCTAATAGAATTAATTTTAGCCAAAAACATTATTATAGATAGTATTTTTTTTCTATTTACAGCTCTAATGGAGTTTTTTTCCCAGACTACCAAAAATGACCTAGTATTACCACCCCATTTTTTATGACCCAACAGAGGAGATTGGAAACAACACGCTGGAGGCTGCCAAGCTAGGAGTTTGGTCACTCAACTACGCCTAACTCCTCGGTCCTCTAGCCCTCTACTCGCACCATCGCGTGGTGCGCCACAGCCACTCCGCTAGGCACTAGCGGGCCAGCTAGACACCAGCGCCCAGCGCCCGCTGCCCAGCCCACATCGGCCGCTGCCCCAACAATGCCAATCAGATCTGGTTCTTGGTTGCCCGCCTACGGCCTGCCCTACGCCCCTGCCCCGTATCATTGATGTTTATCAATAGCATTGCTCATAGGATGAAGTGCTCTTGTTTGTCCTATCCTACCTACATGCACCATAATTCCACGTCAATAAGAGATCATCGACAAATAGTTTTAGGTGCACATCAATATCATTGCTAGGTTGCTTCGAGCCTTAGATAAGCACTAGTGTTGTAATAAACTTATATTTTATACACAACTTAGGAGAACGGTTGTAAATACATAGTCATAGGTTAGGTGCTATGACAACTCCTTAGATTTTTGAAAGGATTCATATCATCCATACTCAAGTTAAACCTTATATTTCTAACATTATCTGTAAAGTTTAGGTATGTTCTGTCCACTGTTCTCTACTAGGACTCATCAATGGGGTGTCTCAACATCCCATCGTCCTTCCGTTCTTCTTTGTACCATCGTATTATTTTAGCATGTACTTTATTTATGAATAAACGTTTCAAATGTTGTATTATAGGAAAATACTGCATCACCTTAGCGGGGACCCTTTTCCTGAGACGGTCTCCCTCAATATCACCAGGGTTGTCACGCTTGATCTTATATCGTACATTAGACAAACATCCAAAGACTTGTATCCTTGTTATAATAGAGGAGACAATCATTAGAGAATGTATCTTTTGTACTTCTAGTCTCAAAGGACAAGCAACATGTTTTGCTTCATATATTGTCTTGGGAAATTTGTTACCCTCAAAGCATATTCTTTGGGAGATGTAACAACCCATCAAATCTATTGTCAGACAAACCATTTGTTGTCTTCCATTGCAAAAAATCTAACATGCTACATAAATTTTTTACCCATGTTTGCAATTGGGGTACAACAATATTCTAAAAACATATGCATTAATAAATATTTAACTTAATTACCTTAATTTCTAAAAAATATTTGTGAGAGGATGAAATTGTCCACACCACTTAATTTTTTAATTAAATAATTATAGCTATTACATATTGGAGGAAGAAAAAAACTAAATGTTTTAGAGGATGATGTTGCATCACAATTACATGAAATATAATATAAATATGAACTATTCATGAAAAATTGAGGGTGAGTGATACTATAAAGATGAGCAATTTATGGAAAATATAACATAAAGCACGCATATGTACTCAATTATTTAAGCTTGAGTTTTATCTGTGATGTATTTTTCTTAAATAATGAACACATTACCCTCATTAAAAATCATATTAAGTTTAATTGCATTAAAAAAAATTCTTCATTCTTAGAGAAAAAATTGGAGCTCAAATGGATATACAAATATAAAAATTTTCCACTCTCTTCATGCATATAAATCCATAATTTCTCCCTCTCTAAAGCACAAAATACACAATCCTAATAATAATTTGGGAGAGGATCAAGTTGCTAACTTTAAAACACTTGGATGAGTGAAATTGAAAAAAAAAGGAAAAATTTGGGCAGCACCTCCTATTAAAAATGGAAAATTGAGGCAGCTACTTTGTGTTCATTGCGAGGGCTAGGGAAGGAAAACGATATCGATCTTAGTACTGAATAGAAATATGTATCCGGTACTAAAGATCATGGATTAGTACCGGGTAAGGATGAAAATAGATCGGATACGGTCGAATATTAGTGATATTATATCTTTTTTAAAAAAATGGATTCGGATACTCTAGATACGGATATAGAAACATATAGTATCGAATATGAATATGGAGTGGATACAGAACAGATATGAATACGGTTACGGATATTTATCGAAAAAAACTGTCTAGTAGATAATAAATATTCTCTAAATTTAGAATTTTTGAATTCCAAAATCTTTAAAAGATCTCATTTCTTTTTAAAATCCTAGAGAAAATATAACATTTTAACCCAAAATAAACCAGCAGAAGTTGAGAAATACAATCAATTGAGAAATAGATTATTTCTTTTGGGGGCTGATATTGTTAGGATAACATAATACTTTTCATGTATAGAAATGCAGGATCACTTTACTTGTTATAAAATAATAAATTGACTGTAAATCTATGATATTAAGAAAAATAAAAATATAGATTGTATGCTACAGACTTTCCATAAAAAACTATAAGTAACGTTTAAAAAATCTTAGAGTTTTAAAAAACCTTTCTTCTTTTATTTTTCTATTTTTTTTTCTCTTTCTCTTTTTCTTTCTTTCTTTCTCTTTCTTCTCCCTTTCCTCCTTCTTTCCTCCTTCTTTCCTCTTTGTTCCTTTCCCTTTCCCTTTCTCCGGCACGGCGCGGTGCTAGTAACTCAAGCACGCAGCGCGGTCACTTGTTGATTTGCAGTAGCAATTGCTAGTCTATGTGCTGCACTGCTGCATTTTGATGGCTAGTGATTCGTAGTGGTAAATAGGGATGAAAACAAAAGCAGATATTCTGAAAACGAAAACGGAAGTAAATAGTACCAAAACTGAATAAAGATCGAATAAGGAACAGACACGAATATAAATCGAATATATGCCGGAATATATAGTATCAAGTATCAACTCATAAATCATAATACATAGTTTCTAAATAGAAAATAGTTTGACGTTCTAACTTTTATCATTCAATCATTTATCTATGTGTCTTATCTTCCTCTACATCCTCTTTCATGTCATATTCATCATCTACATTATTATTCTATTGGTCTAACTATAGTGACAAAAATAAAAGGATGCTACGGCGGCAACGTGTGAAACTAGAAAAAAATTGATCTGCCACTATACAGAACCAAGCTGACCGGCGAGGCAGCGATGCCGCTACAGGTGAGCCTTCTGGGCGCTGGGCGCTGGGCACTGGGCGCTGACTGAGCCACCGAGAGATGGCCTGCGGGCTTGTCACGCCGTCGGACAGCGTGCCATCGCAAGGGTTACCAGCTGAAGCAGGAGGCGGTGGAGTTGTATTCGTCGGACACGCAACAACTTGGGCAAAAGGAAGAAACAGATTCTGGCATTTTTGGTTTTTCCCTTTTTGCTTTCTTCTTCCTTGAGCGATCTCTTGTACGATTCCTATTAATCCTCTCCGGTGAGCACCGTCGCCGGAGTCGGATATAACAGGGTTGTGCCCTGCTGGCTGCTGCCGAGTGCTGAGAGCCTGAGGCGGGACTGCAGGATGGCGCCGTGGCCTTGGAGGCGTGCAGCGGTGGCCCTGGAGCCTGGATGCGGTGTGCAGCAGTGGCCCGGGACGCAGCTGGAACCACGGCGGGATCGAGCACCAAGCTGGCCTGCCCGTGGCGGCGTGGAGGATGGGCGGAAGGGGATGGCCAGCCGGCTAGGATTCACCGTTCACGTGATGGCTTGATGTAAAGTGCTAGGCAAATAGCTAGTGGATGGGCAAATTTCCTGGGCCGGTTGTGTGCTGTGGCAATTAGAATATGAGATAAGGAGAATGAGAATGAATGGGCTGTGAATCTAGAAAAATCTGTTTTTCTTATGCGGAATATCCGTTGCCGTATCTGTTTCTGGTAGAAATTGTTGTTCTGTTTTTCGTTCCGTTTCTGAAAAAAAATTCTATATCTGTTTTTGTTCCGAAAAATTCCGTTTCCGCTTCCGTATAAGTCTCTCCGTTTCTATTTTTTCTCGGAATGAACGGAAACTTTCCGCTCTGTTTTCATCCCTAGCGGTAAAGATGTGATTTTGCATGGACGATGCAGCTGCCGAAGTGCCGAAGGCGAAGTTCATTGACTGGCATGGAAGTTGGGCAAGTTCTACGAGGATGGCTTGGCGTTCTAGTCGTGGTTGTTGGCCAAGTCGGGCATCGGCGATGAGTCCTACATGCCGGGCGAGGCACAGCAGCCGGGCGAGGCCAGGCGGGCGCGGAGCAAGGCCAGGAGCGGTGAGCTGGGATAGGGCACGGCACCGTGGCAGCAGGGGTGGTCAACGGAGCGCCACGGTAGCAAGGAAGGCCACAGGCTGACCCTGAGGGGGGATGGTGCAACCGCCCTAGCCCCCAAATCTAAAGAGCCTCTATATGTATATATATAAGGATATACTAAAATATAAACTAGCATCTAAAACTACAAAAAAAGCATTCTGTGGCTTAATGGCTAAGGCAATACCACTTAAATATGAGGTCCTAGTTCAATCCACCAGTGGTCTAATTTAGGGATCTAATTTACTAAATTAGAAAATTATTTTTACTAAATTGCATATAGAGATTTTAACGTGGTATATATATACGTATATAGTACACCCCCTCTCTTCATAGGCTCGCATAGGTCGACGTCTCACACATTATCCTATATGAATATTGTTTTTAGATATATTGTAATTATGTATCAGTAAAATTTCACATATATATATAAGTATTGTATTATTGTTATATATAAGGGCTCATAAATTTTAGTTTGCTCCGGGCCCCTGAAATCTCAGTATCAGCCTTGGGAGGCCGGCGAGAACGATGTCGAGAGAAACAGGAATCAGATGAGAGTCTGTATGAAAGTGAATACACGATATCTAGTACGCATCCTAAAAATAATCTAACAGTTACATATAACTAGGCTGAATGGGTCTTTTTTCTAGATAATCCGAATATGAGTTATCCAGATTATTCAAATCCATATTCGTATCCATCGGATACCAGCGATATCATATCTGTTTTCGTATCCAAAAAAATCCGAATATGAGTTATCCAGATTATTCAAATCCGTATTCGTATCCATCGGATACCAGCGATATCATATCTATTTCCGTATCCAAAAAAATCCGAATCTAAATCTGTATCCGAAATAAAAAATCTAGATCCGAATTCATTTTTCTAGATTCGGATGGAAACTATCCAAATCACTTTCACCCCTAGTACTGAGTGAGGACATCAACCGATACTAAACATATTAGTATCAGTTGGTGTCCCTAACCGATAATAAAAGTATGGACATTAGTATTGGTTGGGGACGTCAATTGGTATTGATGTGTTTAGTACCGAGTGGTGTCTCCGCCTGATACTAAAACATTATGTTAGTATCAGTTATACCTAAAAAAGTCTACTTTATTCTCCAAAGTATTACTCTATAGACAAATGTTTTCTGAAGTATTACCCTGTAAATGAATGTTGTCCCCAACTAAAAAATCAAACTATTAATCCTCCGAACTAATCTATACCGAATAAATAACCTCCTGGGGCGGTTTAGTGTGGCGGTTTTGCTGACGTGGCAGTCCACGTGGCAGGAGACGCTGAGGTGGCTATCCACGTGACTGTGCTCTGGCATCTGAATAGTGGGACCTACTTATCAGTGCGACAAAAAATTATTTATTTTTTCCACCTTCTTCTTCCTCCTTTCTTCTCCTTCCTCCTTCCTTCTCCTTCCTTCCTCCACTCCTATCTGCCGGCCAACCTTCTTCCTCCTGCCTCCTCTGCCCCGGCTCCCCGTGCCCCGGTGCCCCGGCCCCGCGTGCCCCACATGCCCAACGTGCCCTGGCGCCTTGGCCCCACGTGCCACAACGCCCCGGCCCTAGCTCACCCAGCGCACGTCTCGGCTCGCCC
>KE372922.1:264277-291820 GCA_000418225.1 Zizania latifolia
CGCCGCCATGCTCCGGTGGTGCTCCCGCCCCATCGCCTCACCGCCATGCGGCGCTACCCACAGCTGCTCGCCACCGGTGTCGATGTAGCGGCCCTCCACCGAGATGAAGAGCTACGCTGCTGCACCGGCGCCGCTGCGCGGGCACCGTGGTGCCCGAGCGACGCCATGTCGATGACTACACCGTCGGGCGCGGAGGCCTGTCCCCTGATAGAGTGGTTGCAGCAAGAAAAAAAAGAAGGAAAGAATAAAAAGAAAAGAAGGACAGAAGAAAAAGAAAAAAAGAAAAGAAATGAGATAGAAAAAAAAATATGTTGCTGACAAGTGGGTTCCACTATTTAGTTGCCAGCGTGTAGCCACGTGGACAGTCATATCAGTATCTCCTGCCACGTGGATTGCCACGTTAGTAAAACCACCGCACTAAACCATCTCGGGGTTTATTTATTTGGTATAGATTAGTTCGGGGGATTAAGAGTCTGGTTTTTTTTTGAGGGCAATATTCGTCTACAGTGTAATACTTCGGGGGGTAAAGTAGACTTTTTTCTATGCCTAATGACATTCCATAACCTTTTTAACTGTTGGATGGGATTTTACATGCTACAGTTTTGGTGTACACTAAGGGAGTCCGATAAAAGATGTTCTCTATTATTGATACTTATTGTCTAGAACTTGGACTGCGCTTACCGAGGAATTATTGAGGTAGGGTTCTTCTATGTGTATCCTAGACTATGTTAGGGTCTATTTTGTTTGACGAGGAAGTAATAAGATAGAATGGCAGATTCATGGACCAGTGAATGAAATGAACCACCTTTTATGGAGAAGGATAGAAAGATAATAAAATTATTTTTATTAATTAATAATATAATAGACTAATTATCACTAACCAGTCTCGGTAAGTAGCCTCATCTAGCAAATTTTGCCGTATGACTCATTCAACATTTTTATCTTCCTAAAATATTCTCTTGATGAAAGGGATGTGAGTACTTTAGCATTGGATCCCATCAGAACTCTAAAGTTAAGCGTGTTTGGGCAAGAATAGTACTAGGATAGATAATCTCCTAAAAAATTCTCATATCACGTCCCGTCACATGGTTTTCAATCAAAATCGGGTTAGCCTACTTCTAAAAAAATATTCTCTTGTCTGACCTTCACTCACGAACAAAACACACTCAATGACTCAAAAATGGCCATCTTCTATGAGGGTTATCTACCGAACAAATAAGATAATGTGCAAACATGTCTGCAGTGTCATGATCTATCGTGGTGTGCTATGTATCTCATAAAAAATATTCGTGTCCTTTTTTATTTGAAGTAAACTTTTTAATATAATTTCAAAATGGACTCTCCTATATATATATTTTTTAAAGTAAATCTTCTGTTCATGCAAACCACTTTGGTTCATATTTAGGTCCAAGTTACATGTAGGTTCATTTAAAAAAATCATTACAATGTTTTGAGAAAAAAATCTGATTTGGTAATGCCACAAACTCACCATTATATACTCACCATTATATACTGAACCATTTCTCAGCTCACGGCACCACCAAAAGCGGACGCCACTCCAATGGATCACTCGACCTCCCTTCTCCGGCTCATCTTCCTCGCCCTCGGCGCCGCCCTTGTCGCCCTCGTCGTTCGCTCGGCTATCCGCCTTCCTGGCGGCATCGACACGACGAAGACCGCTTCCTTCGTTGACGGCGCCGGCGGCAGCTGCACCAGGTTCTTGCCGTGGGCCTGCAGCCAAGGGCGGGGCCAGCCGAGGTCGAAGCCATCCACGCCGCCGCGGTCGTCGCACGAGTCCGACGTGCCACTACACCCACTCGACCCGCTCACGGTGGCAGAGGTCAACCGCGCCCGCGAGCTCCTCCGTGCGTATCCGCCTTTCTCCTCGGCGCCGTCCTCCCTGGTCGTGCACTCGCTGGACCTCGACGAGCCGGACAAGTCCGTCGTCCGGAGCTGGCAGAAGGGTGCTGACCCGCTCCCGCCTCGCGGCGCGATGGCCATCGTCCGCTTCCGCGGCGAGTCCCACGTCCTCGTCGTCGACCTCGCCGAGGGCACGGTCACTCCTCTGCCTGCCCCTGCCTCCGGCTACCCGATGATGTCCATGGACGAGCAGTCCATCCTCTGCTTCGCGCCGTTCAAAGACGCGGCATTCAACGCCAGCCTCCGCCGCCGCGGAGTCCGGATGTCCGACGTCGCGTGCTTACCCATCTCCCTTGGCTGGTACGGCCCGGCGGAGGAGAACCGCCGGCTCATCAAGAGCCAGTGCTTCTCCACCGAGGGCACCGCCAACTTCTACATGCGCCCCATCGAGGGCCTCACCGTGCTGATAGACATGGACACGAGGGAGGTCCTCCACGTCTCTGACCGCGGAGACGGCATCCCCATCCCCGCCGCCGCGAATACCGACTACCGTCACGGATACTCCAAGCCGGCGGCGGAGCAGGAGCTCGGGTTCCAGAAGGTGCGCGCACCGTCGATGGAGCCGCCGGGCTGGCCGGGGTTCGAGTTGGTCGACGGGCACACCGTCCAGTGGGGCGGGTGGGAGTTCCACCTCAAGGCGGACGCGCGCGCCGGCATGGTGGTGTCGCGGGCGCGGGTGCAGGATCCGGCGACAGGCGAGCACAGGGAGGTGCTGTACAAGGGCATGCCGTCGGAGTTGTTCGTTCCGTACATGGACCCGACGGAGGCGTGGTACTTCAAGACGTACATGGACGCCGGCGAGTATGGGTTCGGCCTGCAGGCCATGCCTCTCGTCCCGCTCAACGACTGCCCGCGCCACGCCCGCTACCTCGACGCCGTCTTCGTCGCCGCCAACGGCCGCCCCTACGTCCGCGAGAACATGATCTGCGTGTTCGAGCGCTACGCCGGCGACATCGCGTGGCGACACTCCGAGAGCCCCATCACCGGCTTGGATGTAAGTGCACCACCGTATCCTGATTCTTTCGTTGCCTTACGACAACCGTAAATGTTGCTCGCGATTTTGCTACTCGCGGAAGGTGACGGTTTTGACACAGATTGGTCATTGGTGAATGGTGATTGATATTTTCAACTCTACAACTTAGAAAGAATATCGTTCGCATATACAGTCAACAAATATTTGACAAGATTTCAATTCAAGCTTTCCCGCGACAGAACTCGAAAAGATAAAGACATCTCACCTTCAAGGCTATGAGTCGAGACATACAATCTTCTTTTTCTTGTTTAAAGATTATCAATCTTAAATAAATTAGGATATACTAAAGTTAAAATCTAAACTTAAGTTTAAAAAAATGAAGTGGCTAGATTTTTTAATCGTTCATCAAACTTATTATAATCTTTTTTATAGAAGAGACTTTTTTTCTCTTTTATTAGGACTTAATTGAGACTTGCTATGTTAAAACAAAGTTGAGTCGGAACATTCGATGGTAGTAACAAAAACGATTTTATGACAAGACTTTTATATTTTAGAATTCTAAAATATAATGCTGCAAAATAGAAAACAGCCAAAAAATCCAAAAGTTTAAAATTCAAATTTGATTGTGACTTATAAGTTGTAGTTCATCTTAAATTTAAGTTCTGAAATATAAATGAAATGCTATGAACTCAATCTTTTTCAAAATATAAGTATTTCTAAGATTCAAAATTTATAACATAATATAAATTTTTAGTACTAATTATCCTATCAACCACATCTTATTCAATTTTCTTCACATCTTATTATCCCCAGCAAGTCTCTAACCCCAACTATCCTTATTTAATAAGGGCACCGTAAAATTTTCTTCTTAAACTTAACCTTTGGTCAGTGGTGAAACCAGGATATCTCTATGCCTAGGGCTCAAAATAATAAAAATAAACTATACATTCCAATTAACATACCGGATTATAATAAAAGTCTCGATAAAAATATAAAATTATACTGAAAATCTACAATATATTGCATATAAAATTGTATTGAAAATATAGAAGTGTATATAAGTGTTGCAAAATATGATAATTTAATTTCCAATGCATAATATAAAATATTCTGACAGATTATTAGTTTTGTCAAAAAATTTGATCATGAGATGGAATATAAATACAAATTTAAAACTCTCCATTTTTTAATAAACATATACTAGTGAGTCTAGACTAGACTCAAAAGCACATAATTCAGTAGTCTGAATACAATTCAACGATAACTTTGCAACTTTGCAATATAATTATGAAGGATCTAAGCATCTATATTTTTTATAGAATGAGACTAGGCCCCTAGCATCTATATTTTTCTAGAAATTTACTAGATACTATATACTAAAAAAAACTAAAGGTGGGGCTGGGCCCAATTGCCCCACCCCTGGTTCCGCTCCTGCCTTTGGTAGACAATCTAAAAATATGTATATATATAACAAATTCACAAGGGGAAATAGCTATCCATTTGATGGGTCCAGCACTAAGCAGGCTTAGTTTGCTGCGACGACAACGACGATACAGTGTAACTGGCCTGGTGCTCTCTGTTTGTTTCTGTGTGATCGAGATTCCGGAGGTAGAGTGACGACACGACTGCTGCTTCGTGGCTTTGCACGTTGGTGCAGATAAGGGAGTCGCGGCCGAAGGTGACGCTGGTGGCGCGCATGGCGGCGTCGGTGGCGAACTACGACTACATCGTGGACTGGGAGTTCCAGATGGACGGCCTCGTCCGCATCAAGGTGAGCGGTGCTCCTGTTTCCTCTCCTCTCCAGCTTATCATCAACTCCACCGCATCCATCGCCATGCTTGCTTCCAGCCGACGCGTGCACTGCCACCAGATGTGGTAAGTGGCAACTGGCAAGCACAGCAGCAAAAGGATACTCGGTTCGTCCCAAATTTATTTTAAAAAATTTAAATTTGCCATTCAAATTCATAATTTTTAAATTGTTTCTTTCTATTAATATATATGCAATTAATGAGCTATGGTTAACTAAGTAACATTATCCCATCAGTTTGTGTAAAAATTATGGATAACAATAGTAATAAATGATATCTAAATTATTTTTCCACGCTATTAATCTATCTAAAAATTGCTAAACATAATTTTTTATATGATAGAGGGATTCATTATCAGGACAAAAGAATGAAGTTCTTAACTATTAGGTCTCGTTTGGGATGCGGTGATTTTTATTAATCAATGATGAAAACAAACTGTTTTTGCAAAATTTCTGCAGAATTTATATAAAATAAAATATCTACGTGGTATAAGTCAAGACCGACCCCTGAATGAAATAAGTGGTATAAATCTATATTTTAATCTAAAATACGAATAAGGAAGGTCACTCAAACCGCTTGCAGCTACTTCTAGCTCTAACTCAACTATCCCTCCGTCTTAAAATTATATATATGAAAAAACCATAATATTATCTTGATAGATGAATGCACAGAGTAACAAGTAATAAAATTTAAAGATGATATTTGTACTTTAGAGATAAAGGTTATCTTTTATCAGTCTTAGATTGCTATATTTAAGATATATTTTTAAACTCTAAAGATATTATATTATATTTTAAGATCGAGAAAATATTTTTTAGATCTAGGATACCCTACATGGGAAAAATTTAGAGTAGGAGCGATGCCGGACAGGCTTTGATAAGCAATCTTCACCAGATACCGGCACTATTAAGTATTAACACAAAGTGCAGTGGGTAGAGCATGGTTCCAAAGTTGCTGTAATGCTGTCGGTTTCAGCTTGAGAGGAAACTGTATCGAACAATTTCCACCAAACAATGGCACCGTTATTCAGACAAAGTACAGAGTTGGAGCATCGTTTAATATCTACTATATGTGTATATATATGTTATAAAATATAACGAGTTTTTAGTTTAAAATTTATTATAAATATAATAATTTATTATTTGTGAAAATTAATTTTTAATTTTTAAATTATTTATATTACTATAGATTTAATTACTTATTACTCTATCGAACTACTCTGGACTCTTGGTCTTGTACTCATCCATTTCGAGAAGAATAATATTATTCGTTGTGAGAAAAACAGTATGATTTTTTCTCATTTTCTTAGTACATATGTTTAAACAGAAAATTTGCTACTCCTTTGTTTCAAAATGTAACTTCTTTTAAAGTTTAAAATTTATCCTAAATATAACAACTAGTACTAGGAAAATGTTACTTTTACTTAAAGACATGTACTACCAGTAAGTTTTATTACTCGTTATCCTAAACGGAAACTCGTAGATGTATACCCATCCATTCAGAAAATATTATAGTCTTCTTATATCTTCTATCTATACCCTAAACTTAAATGCTACTGTACTAAATTTTAAAACTACGGAGTATATTTTAAGAGCTGCACGCAGATTCTCGTGCGGAACCAGAGATTCGTCCTAGCGGTGAGACTTCACATCGTACGAAACCCACGTCACTTGGAGTCTTGGACATCACAGTTTTCTCATGCCAACTCGAGTCCACAACTTGTCAAAAAAAAAAGGGTGTCGTTTTCGCCACTTCTGACTTGCCGATACAACAGCCCAATGGCTGTCTGTCAGCTAGTATCAGTCACATCTTTTAGGAGCGCATTGGAGAATGGAAGGCCTTAAAATAAAGGAATGAATTTGTGCAGATCCTTTGAAAAGTTTTCGCTCCTCTCGAAGGAAATTTTGGAGGAAATCTACTGTGAACTCCTAATCTATTGAAATTTTTTATGTCATTCTCTCCAAATTCCTGTAGTATTTCCCCGTGAAGCATCCAAAGAACACAATTGAGCATTTCCTGTGTCTTTGATTCCTTAGGATCAAGTTGCCGTGGCACTGCAAGTAATGTGTTTTTTCTATTCTCATGTTTTTTTAATTCTTACGGTTTCAGAAGAGCCCTAATAAGTGTATCTCACTTTCATGAATATAGTGCACATCACATTCTCCTTTTTTATGAGTGCATAAGAAGTTCAAGCACATACTCATAGGATAAATATGTTTGCGGAAAGAGTACTATACTCTTCCTTTTATGTTTATAGGACAAACAATATGCATAAATGCATAATCTAGCTGTTCATATCAAGCTTATGAATTCCTTTCGGTGCAAACAAAAATAATCGGTATGCACCATTTTATCACTTAAACCGATACACATTAAGTGGTGTATCATTCTAGTTTTAATATTGACTATTCTGATCAATACCGGTCTCATACTATCGGGGATATGACCCCTGGTATCCCGAGATAGGCTTATCAGTTCGGACCGAGAGCAGGCCAAATCCAGCATTGGAGTCCGATTTGGCTCATGAAAAGGGTTTGGTCTCGATAAGGGAGGTTAAGTCCTTATCGGGGAACCAAATGCCGCATCTGGTATGAAGAGATATATTTATACCAGAATTCTTGTAATCAGGGATTTAGTACCCGAGTTTGGTAGGCATTTATAGATATCTAAGAGACCGACTTAAGATAGAGTCCTGGGTCATTGGGATCGCCTCTTAAGTATATAAAGGGAGCAAGGCACCCCTAGGGACAAGTTATTTATCTTGCTTTCAACGCCTTGAGCCATCATAGCTTGAGTGCGTTACTTTGTAAGCTTAGACACCATATAATACACTAAAACACTGGACGTATGGCTATTATCCCTTATAAGGCGTAAACTAGTATAAATCTTGGCTCTTGTTTACTAGAGTTGACCATCGGATTCAAAAGCGTTGCGCTTCCCTTATACATCTAATCACCACCACGGGTACCCTCTTGGTAGACTGCTCGGTAGTTCATCAACAGTTGGCGCGCCAGGTAGGGGATCACGGTGACTTTCGCTAGGATCCGATGGCATCTCCTTTGAAATTTTTCGTACTCGTTGGCTCCATCTTTATGTTCGGGAGTTTGGCCTTCACCAGTAATTCGACAGGGCAGCTTGTCCTGTCCCCATCTGTGTCGGGCGCTGTTTTTAAAATGGCTAGGTCGAGAGGATTGCCCTCAATTCCTAAGGGGGTTGATTGATCCAGTTCCGATTGGACCCCAACTAGCCTTGAGCAATACGTCCTCTTCTCCGGCAAGAAGGGACGGGTTGTTCGGCGTCGGTGGGCAGAAGTCGGGGTCACCAGCAGGCCAAAAAGTGACCCTCGGCCGCGTAGCTCTAAGTCCCTAACCAACCTCATCATGATGGCCGAGGGTGACGCATCTTCATCTAGTAGTGACCGACAAAGGCGTACCACGGTAGCTAGAATCACACAAAAGGATGGAATCCACCGCAATCTTGACAATGAGTTTACCTTAGAATTCAACGGCCAGAGAGTCTTCAAGACCCCCGCCGCCAATTTGGTGGTGATCGAGAGGGCTCTCGGATCCCTCCCCGATACCCTGGAATTATAGCGGGCTAAGGCCTTGACTCAGGCGGCGACTATGCAGATCAATACCCGGCACCTTCTCCGATCCAATCTCGTTCCCTTTACCCTCGGGAAAAGGAGGACGACAGCTACGACTGATACCGGTCGTCCTGTGGGTAGACTCCTCTGGACGACGAGCCACACGACAGACGAAGGGATCACTCGGAGGCACTAGGAAGATGGAATAACAGGATACGCTCGGAGATATACAAGCGGACTAACAGCGACCAAGGTACCGGTGGTAGCAGTAGCAGCAGTAGTAGAAGCAGTTCTAGTAGCGATGGGGGCCGACAAGGCCATCACCATCATCGAGGACACATAGGTCGAGGTGATCATGGTGGCTTCTCGGCGTTCATGGAGCACCTCAGGCAGGTGTGGGGGGCAAAGGGGTTTTGCCCGACTTGAATCGAGTCCTACAATGGCAAAACAGACCCCTCACAATAGCTGTGGCTATATTATATGGCCGTCAACGCCACCAGGGGCGATGAGAAGATGATGGCAAACTATTTATCAGTTATGCTGTCAGCCTCCGCTAACAATTGGCTTTCTAGTCTATCAAAGAATTCAATTTACTTTTGAGCACAACTCCGCTCAGCCTTCATCGGCAACTACCAAGGGACATGGTAGAAGCCTAGCACCTGCTACTATCTGCAACAACTGTAACAAAGGAGGACGAATCTCTTCGCAGTTTTATTCGAAGATTCTTCGAGAAAAGGACCACTGTCATGGATGTCAAAGAACATGATATAATCAACTACTTCATTGATGCCCTACACCACTCATCTGAAGTACATAGGGTCCACGTGAAAAAAGAAGCCAACCACAATAGCACGCATGATCTCCATCGCGAAAAAGTATGCGGACAGTGAAGACGCCCAAAGAGAAAAGATGGAGCATTCTTGGCATGAAACTCGATCTCGATGGATGAGGGAAGACCGCCCTCGGTCTCCTCGTCGAGAAGATGATCGACCGAGGACATCTCGGCCCAAATAGGATCGGAAAAGGAAGATGGAAAGGACCGTTGTGGCAGTGTACAAATCAAGGCTACGAGAGGATGAGTCAATGCAGGGGGAACTAGATAAACCCTATCTGTTCCACCCCAAGGGCAAACACGCGATGCGCAAGTGCTACTCCCTTAGGGTGTTGAAAGTTGCCTAGAGGAGGTGAATAGACAATCTAAAATTTCTCAATAAAATAGGTTAGTTCAAACATCCAGGACCCGGACTATCTGGACTCTAGTCAGATACTCCGAGGCCCAGATGAAGTAAAAAATTATTCGAGGTCCAGACTGTCCTGGTATAACCGAATGATCCGGACACAACAGATCTAAAACGCTAACCAATGCGGAAAATATACTACCCAATGAATTCAACGACACTTAAATTTTCTAGCAAAAAGATAGATCAATAGTAAATGTAACTAGCAAGAATAGTAATGGACACGATAATTTTTTCTCAAAGTTCGGATCCTCCGATCCTATGTCTCCATTGAGGAAAACCTAAAGGGCCGGGTCTCTTTCAATCCTAATCCTCACCAAGCACTTACCACCGTAAGCCTTGGTTTTCACTCAGTTACCTCTTTAAAGCCGAGGCGAGGCCTTGTACAAACTTGTCCGGTCACCCACAATCCTTGGGTGCTCACGGATCGATGTCTAGCCGTCTAGGAGATCTCGATCTTCAAGAGTAATAGATTCGATGACGTGATCTAACGCCGTGTGCTCAAGATTCAGTGAAGAACTCAAAGCACACACCCACACAACTCTCAAGAGATTGATCCAACAAAAACGCATGGAGATTGTGTGGAGAAATCACTCTTCTTCCCTTAAGATCCAAAAGAACACACAAGGAAGAATAGCAGGAGGTCTAGGGTTACAAAATCACGTCCCCCTTATTATAGAGGGGAAGGGTATTTATACCCATGCACTATTCATTCGGACAGTTCGGGCTTAACCGGATGATCCGGACCAAATAAAATTGAAACAGAACGAGTGTTTCGGACAGTCCGGTCAGAGTCCAGATATTCCGGGCCAAAAACTTTGTCCAAACAGAGAGGTGTTTCCGGACAGTCTGGCTATGGAATAAAAATTCAAACAGAGAGCAATTTTTGAATTGTCCAGCCAGAATTCCGGACATTCTGACTTCAGAATAAAATTCAACAGAAACAAGTTTTCAGATAGTCCGGTCAGAGTCCGGACAATCCGACTCAAAAAATAATTTAAACAGAAGCATGTTTTTGGATGGTCCGGTCAGAGTCCGGACAATCCAACTCAAAAAATAATTTAAAAAGAAGAATGTTTTCGGATGGTCCGGTCAGAGTCCGGACAATCCGGCTCAAAATAAATCGAAACAGAAACATGTTTTTAGATTGTCCGGCTACTATCCGGACAGTCCGACATGTAAATAAAATCAAACAAAAGGCAAATCTCGGACAGCCCGACTAGACTCAGATAGTCCGGCTTTTCTGGAAATCAAAGACCAACTTTGAAAAATTCCAAAACTTTCAACAAAAATATTGATTTGAACGCTTTGCTTTGGATTAATGATCAACTCATTCCTCTTGATAGTACGACATACCTAGACTCAAGAGAAAGAAAAATATACGCAATCAGCACTATTTGAGCCTAAGTAGAACGAATAACTTGATTTCTTTAGGGTCAAAAGAGCTACAATACCACTGTTAGTTCTTAATTCCTGCATTCATTTTAACAATCATGTTAGTAGCATTTGATCACTATTGTCATTGAAACACCAAAACAAACTAGGGGCCTAGATGTATCAAGATGCACTTTCAATCTCTCTCTTTTTGGTGGTTGATGACAATATGATCCAAGAAGTGAAAATAAATTGCTATTAAGATAAAAATGTATAAAGAAGCTCCCCCTAAATGCATGCACCATACATCAAAAGGCGTAAACATGATATAAATCATTTAGGACTAGAAAACGAAATCGACATAATTAACAATAAAGCATAAAACATGTTCATTACAAACCAACTGACCATGCCAACACACATAAAAGTAAAACGTTATTACAGCCCATTGTTCATGACACGGAGTATCAAGTTGGAATTAAAAGAGAGAAAATCCAAAAGCTAAGCAATTTGACTTGACTTAACTACAACTTCTTGGCAATTCTTCCCCTTTGGCATCAAGAACACCAAAAAGAGAGAATACAGCAGGTGGCTCACTTGGAGTCATCACCATCATCATCATCATCACCGTCATCGTCAGACTGTGAGGCGGACTGCTGGGAAGGCTGTTGCTGCTACTAGGACGACCCTGCTCCGGATCCAAAGTAGGCATAGGGGTCGGTGCAGTCAGCAAAGTCGTTTTTCTCTTCAGAATCAGACACAGGCTCCATGGGAGGCTGGCCTGACTACTGAAGCAGCTCGTTGATCGCCTTGTTCTGCCTTTTGAACTCTTTGACTTGCCGACGACTGCTATTCTGGCACATAGAGAATATGGCCGATAGAATCTTCTTGATGGACGAGCCAGAGGAGCTGGGCTGCGGTGCTGATCTGCGAGGAGCACGCCGAGGCCTGGCAGAAGGAGGCTGAGCTGCTGAGAAGGACTGAGGAGGTGCTCTAGAAGGCAGTGCCTGAGGTGTGTACCCACGGTGCTCAACCTCATGAACCATCTTCTTCCTGGTGACTCTGTCGATCATGAGCTAAATGTACGGAGCGTACACGCAACTCTTGGTGGGAGAGACTGAGGTGGTCCAGATCTCGCTCCAAAGAAACTAAGAAATGCTTAACACACCATGGTCCTACCTCATGACCGCTAGCAAATTGCGGGCATTGCCTAGCAATGAAGTTCTGTCACCGAGCTTAGACAACAGGGTCTTCCGGAAAAGATTATTCAAAACTGAGAACACCGGGGAGAGACCCTCTGTTTTGCCTCCAAACACTGAACCCGGCTCATATAGAAAAGGCACTGCATCAGCTCTAAGCACGGACTCGGTGCCCAAACGATATGCTGCAAGGTCATATGTGTCCAAGCCTAAGATAGCAGCGAAGTCACTGAGAGTGATCTCGTACTCAATTCCCTCCAGCTGCCAGTGGAAACATGGCTCACCATTGTCCATGGTCTGAAAAAGTGTGGAGTAGAACTGTCAGATAGCTTCCTTGTACCAGTCTTGCTTGATCTCCATGAGACCATAAAGATTCTTGGCCTAACAGATGAGGATCACCTGGTTGAACACTGGATTGCCCTTTTTCTTCATGGTAGACCAGTTGATCCATTGCATCTTGACTACCAGATTTCTCTTGGGCAACATGATGCTCTTGTAATAGTCTTGCTGGAAGCTCGAGTGAAACCGATAATTCGATGCATCCCTTATATAATTCTGGGGATCTTCATTTCTCTCCTTCCCCGCCTCAAGGGTCCGCCTCATATAGTTGACTTCAGAACGAGGAGTGGCCCCGCCAGCCAATGAGGGCTCTTGGACCTTTCTTCGGACAAGTTGAAGGATGTCATCACTTCGACTGGATTGTCTGGTGGCAGGCATCTTTCGTTACCTTTGCCCTGAGGTGGAGGAGGAGGCCGCACAGATGAGGCGGTAGGAACTTGGATGCCGATGTTTGGAAATCAACGCAACCTCGAAGTAAGCCGCTTGAAACGGCCTTTTGAAGCTTGCCCAGCACTTGGAGCTGGAGGAGGAGACCCTCCGGTGTCACTGTCATCACCGGAAGAGTATCTTGGGTTATGCCTAGCCTTCTTGCGCCTCTCGTCAGACATGGTGACAACTGCTACAAAGCAACAAAGGATCAAAAGTTGAATCAAGGACTGAAACACAACGTAAACCCTGGATTCGGACTGTCCGGGTAGGACCGGACTGTCCGGGACCCCACAAACTCAAAACCGATTGATCTCGACAATGTGGTTAGGGTACATTGCAACAACATCTAGAGGACCTATTCTAGCCTAAAAGATTCAAGATTAAATCAAAGACTAGAGGGAAAACACTAATCTAGGTCAAAACAGAGGATACCTCAAGGAGAAACTTGGAGATAAGAAGAAGATGATCGGCGCTACCGGAAGGGTCCTAGGCTCCCCCTCAACAGATCCCGCGACTCTCACGGACAGGTTTTGAAGAAAACCACCGGAGAAATCAAGAGGTGGAGTGAGAGAGATGAGGAGAAGTGAGGAGGAGAGAGATAGCCAGATGGTTCGGGTCCCTTTTATACAGCCTGACCCCAGACAATTCGGTGTTATCCGGACTATCCGGATGTTCTGGGCAAACCAGACTATCCGAAGGTAGTCGGACAATCCGGATGCTCCAAATCCAAACTTCTAAAAGTCCTAGGCCCGGACAGTCCGGGTTTAGCCGGATGGTCCAAGACCTCCAGAAATCTCAACTCATAGGAATTGAAGGAAACATATGCCATGGACTTTGGGCTAAAATAATAGTATTTTACCATAAATAATATAAGCATGAATAAACAAGAATAACATGGCATAGCTCAAATGAAATAAAAAGATGAGTTTGTATTTTTTTTAAATGTAGCCTATTGCATATGAAGATGGCAATTAATTTACCATCTTATTTCCAACATGTGCATTTATATGCAAGTGTATCAAGCTATGTTGCGAGAATCAAAGATATTCAGTTCATTTCTTAACTCACAAAACTGATGTTCATCTAAGCGTTTGGTGAAAATATCGGTGAGCTGTTTATCTGTTCTCACATAGGTTAGTCTTATATCTCCCATGATCTCATGGTCTCTCAAGAAATGGTGACGAATGTCAATGTGTTTGATTCTTGAGTGTTGAACTGGGTTATTGGCTATTTTAATGGCGCTCTCATTGTCACACAATAAAGGGATCATGGTGATATTGTGCCCAAAGTCTTTTAAGGTTTGTTTCATCCAAAGGAGTTGAGCACAACAACTACCAGCTGCTACATATTCGGCTTTAGCTGTAGATAAAGCTATATAATTTTACTTCTTGGAAGACTATGAAACAAGTGATCTTTCAAGGAATTGGCAGGTTCCAGAGGTGCTTTTCCGATCCACTTTGCAACCGACATAATTGGTATCCGAATAGCCGATAAGATCAAAGGTTGAGCCTTTTGGGTACCAAAGCACTAGGTTTAGAGTATAAACCAAATATCTCAAAATTCTTTTAATAGCAACCAAATGATATTCTTTTGGTGCAGCTTGAAATCTTGAAATCGTGCGCACATGAAAATAATAAGCATGATATCGGGCTTAGATGCACATAAATATAACAAGGATCCAATCATGGAACGGTATACCTTTTGGTTGACGTTGGTTCCTTGTTGAATTAAATCAAGATGTCCATTTGTTTGCATGGGGGTCTTGATGGGTTTGGCATTCTCCATGTCAAACTTCTTGAGCATGTCTTTAATGTACTTGGTTTGACTGATGAATGTGCCTTCCTTGATTTATTTGATTTGGAATCTAAGAAAGAACTTCAACTCTTCCATCATAGATATTTCAAACCTTTTGATCATTATCCTACTAAACTCCTCACAAAAATTATTGTTAGTAGAATCAAATATAATATCATCAACATATATTTGACAAGCAAAGAAATTATTATTAAAACGCTTAGTAAAGAGGGTAGGATCGGCTTTACCTATTTCAAAGCCCTTTTTAAGAAGCAAATCCCTAAGGCATTCATACCATGCTCTAGGTGATTGCTTAAGCCCATAGAGCGCCTTTTGGAGCTTAAACATATGATTTGAATATTTAGAGTCTTTAAAGCCTAATAGTTGCTCCACATACACTAACTCATTGATTGAACCATTCAGGAAAGCACTTTTTACGTCCATTTGGTAAAGTTTGAAATCATAGTGAGTAGCAAAGGACAATAAAATACGAATAGATTCTAGCCGAGCAATAGGTATATACGTCTCACTAAAATCCAAACCTTCAATTTGCGTGAAGCCTTATGCCACCAATCTAGCTTTATTCCTCACGACCACACCATGCTCATCTTGTTTGTTGCAGAAGACCCATTTTGTGCCAATCACATTCTGTTTTGGTCTTTTCATCAATGTCCATACTTCATTCTTTTTAAAGTTGTTGAGCTCCTCTTGTATCGCCATCACCCAATCCGCATCCTCAAGAGTTTCTACCACCTTAATTAGTTCCAAAGAAGATGAAAAAGAGTAACATTCATAAAAATTTGCTAAACGTGAACGAGTAGTTACTCCCCTTCAAAGATCACCAAGAATGTTATCTACGGGATGGTCTCTTTGGATGCCTTGATAGATTCTTTGATGTTATACTTGTGGTTGGTCGAATTTCTCTTGAACTTCTTGTTCCTTGTCCACCGCCTCCTGCTCTTGAGTTTCTTGTGTTTCACTTTCTTCTACTTATACTTGTTGATCTAATGACTCTTCCACCCTTGATCTTATATCTTTAATAGGCATATTTTTTATTGCTTCACATGGAGGTTCTTCTTTACCTGCATTACTTGGATCAACTTGCTCTACTTGAGAACCGTTAGTCTCATCAAATGTCACATGCCTACTGACATCAACAATTTCAGAGATCTTGTTGAAAACACGGTAGGCATGTGCATTTGACTCGTAATCAACCAAGAAACCTTCATCGATTTTAGAGGAAAATTTAGAGTTTCTTTGTCGCTTACTCAAGATAAAACACTTACTACCAAAAACTCTAAAATATGAAACATTAGGCTTGTTACCAGTTAAAAGCTCATAAGCCGTCTTTTTAAGAAATTTGTGTATATACAGACGGTTGATCACATGACATGTAGTGTTGATTGCTTCTGCCCAAAATATGTCTTAAGTCTTGTACTCATTAAGCATTATTCTTGCTGCTTCAATTAATATTCGATTCTTTCGTTCCACCACTCCATTTTGGGGTGGATAATAGGGCGCGAAGAACTTATGCTTAATACCTTCTTCATCAAGAAATTATTCGATTTGAGTGTTCTTGAACTCACTCCCGTTGTCACTTCTCACTTTTTTGATCTTAACTTCATACTTATTTTGAGCTCTTCTCGCAAAACTTTTAAACGCTCCTTGTGTCTCGCTCTTATCATACAAAAAGAATACCGAAGTGAAGCGAAAAAAATCATCAACAATAACAAAGCCATATTTGTTACCGCCAATGCTTAGGTACGTCACTGGTCCGAAAAGATCCATGCGTAGAAGCTCTAATGGCCTCCTTGTTGTCATGATGTTCCTGGTGGTGTGCGGTGCTCTAACTTGTTTACCTGCTTGACATGCACTACATAGTCTGTCTTTCTCAAACACAATATTTGTTAGTCCTAGGATGTGTTTTTCTTTAAGAAGTTTTGATAAATTTCTCATCTTAACATGAGCTAGTCGGTGATGCCATAACCAACCCATGCTAGTCTTAGCCACCAACCAAGTTTCTGGTTCAACTTTATCTAGATCAAAATTGACTAAATAAATCTTTCCCTTCAACTTGCCCGTAAAGGCTATGGAATTATCACCACTTCTCAAAACGGTCACACCCTTATTAGTAAAAACATATTTATAACTTATTTCACATAACTGAGATATTAAAAGCAAGTTATAACTTAAAGACTCAACTAGTAAAACATTAAAAATAGTATTGCCGTTTGAGATATAAATTTTACCTACTCTCAATACCTTTCTTTTTTCATTGCACCAGATACAATGGACTCATGATTATCTTGATTTGGCTCAAATGAGATGAACATACTTTTTTCTCCGGTCATGTGATTGGTACATTCACTGTCCATTACCCAACTAGATCCGCTGGAGGAGTATTCCTATAAAATAGATTAGTTCTTGTTTTTAGGTACCCAAACCTTTTTGGGTCCTTCAATGTTAGTCACAAGAACCTTAGGAATCGAAATACATCTCAATGGTTTTTCATTCTTACTACCAATAAATTGAGCAACCACTTTACCGTGGTGGTTTCTCTTAACAAGATAAGATGCATAAAAGATAGCTTGTGGAGTGAAGGGCTTGTTCATCTTCTTCGAATTTTGTTCTTTCTTTACAAACTTGATGATCTCCTTACTCTTGTACTTCCTCCTAGCATTCACCTTCCTTTCATTTAGATGAAAGCCAAGACCTCTCTTATCAATATTATTTTAGGTGTTGAGTGTCTTGTAAGCTTTTATGTACCCATAACTTATCAAGATACCAAGTCTTTCATTTTCTTTCCTCAAGACTTCAATTTCCTTTATGTTAGTCTTATAAGCAATAATATCAAGATTATAGCATCTAGCACAACCATTGATTGTAGACGCAATAGAAAGAATAGAAATAGAGTGAGTCATTAGAGACTCAACTCTCTCTTTAAGGCTCTTATTACTCTCTTTAAGAACAATAAGTTCACTTTTAAGAGTTTTGAGCTTATCCTCTAATTTCTCATTACACTCATTTACTAAACAAGATTGCTTAGTTAATTTGTCTATCTTTTTTTTCTTAGCAAGAAGCCTCTCTAGTTCAAGATTCCTCTCCTTCTCATTAATGAGAAGATTCTCTTGTTTTTCTAAAGTTGCTTCTTGTGACTCAATTGTTTTCACAAGCTCTTTAAACTTTGATAAACCATGCTTATTCATATTTTTAAACATGGTATCATCAAATTTAGATTCATCATCGCTAGAATCACTATCATCATCTTTATCTAAAGATTTATCTATCATAGTTACCTTCTTACTTTTAGCCATAAAGCATTTGGGGGAAATGATGTCGTCGTCGCTTGAATCTCTAAATAGTAAAGGTTTTGGAGTTATAATGTTGACGATGGCGACGGTGGTGACTCCCTTCTTGCTAGAGTCGGAATCCGACTCGGATTCGGAATCGGAGTTAGAGTTTCACTCCTCTCTAATGTGAGCATGGCCGTCTTTCTTCCCTTTCTTATACTTTTACTTTTCTTTGCTTTCTTGCTCTTTCTTTTTAGGGCAATTGGCTATGAAATGGTCTGGATCGCCACACTCATAGCATCCTTTCTGACTTTCTTTTCTTTGATTTATCACCCTTTCTCTTGTACTTGTCGAAGCCACCCTTCTTCGTAAACTTCTTAAATTTCTTGACAAATAGCACAAACTCCTTATCATCACTTTCTTCATCACTAGATTTTTCTTTCTTCTTTACTTTGAGAGCCACATCTTTGCTCTTGTTGTTGTGAAGCTTAGCTAGATCTTTGACTTTCTTGTCTTCTTCTTCCATCAACTCATGAGCAATTATCCGTACTAGCACATCACTTGGAGTCATTTTCTTGAACTATTTTCGCTTATGGATTAAAGTTACCAAGGTAGGATTTCTTGGCGTTATAGCCCGAAGCAATCTTTTCACAACAAAGTGATCGGTCATCTCTTTACTTTTAAGACCCTTGATTTTGTTGACAATGACCATGAGGCGATCATACATTTCTTGTGGAGTTTCATCATCTTTCACGATAAATCTTCTGAGTTTCTCTTCAAGAAGCTCTATCTTTGATTCTTTTACTGAGGAAGTCCCTTCATGAGCAACTTGCAAAGTCTCCCATATCTCTTTAGCTTCCTCAAGCCCATTAACTTTATTAAATTCTTCTGGGCTCAATGCGGCAAATAGAACACTCGCTACTTGAGCATTACAGTGGATAGCTTGTTCTTCATCAGCGGTTAATTGATGATCATCCCCATTAGAGTCATCTACATCCACACATGTGCACATAATCTTCTAAATATTTGGATGCATAGAGATTAGGTGCAATTTCATCTTATGTCTCCATGCCGCATAGTGTATACCATCAAAGTAAGGTGCACGATTAGTTGGCATAGAGAGATAATTATTAATAGACTTTAGCTTGGAGTAGTCAAAAGGATATGTTGCGCCTTTCTTCCCTCTAACACTATTCTTATCGGTCTTAGTGGAATTTGACTCCTCGTAGATCTTTTCTTTTCAAACAGTTAAGCCTTTGAGAAGAGCCCGCTCTGATACCAATTAAAAGTTGCCTAGAGGGGGATGAATAGGCAATCTGAAATTTCTCAATAAAATAGGTTAGTTCAAACCTCTAAGACTCAGACTATCTAGACTCTAGTCAGATACTCCGGGGGCCGGACGAAGTAAAAAATTAACCGAGGTCCAGATTGTCCAAGTATAACTAGATGATCTAGACACAACAGATCTGAAACGCTAACCAATGCGGAAAATATACTATCCAATGAATTCAACGACACTTAAACTTGCTAGCAAAAAAATAGATCAATAATAAATGTAACTAGCAAGAACAGTAATGGACACGATAATTTTTTCTCAAAGTTTGGATCCTCTGATCCTACATCTCTATTGAGAAAACCCCAAAGGGCTGGGTCTCTTTCAACCCTAATCCTCACCAAGCACTTACCTCCGTAAGCCTTGGTTTTCACTTAGTTACCTCTTTGAAGCCGAGGCGAGGCCTTGTACAAACTTGTCCGGTCACCCACAATCCTTAGGTACTCACGGATCGATGCCTAGCCGTCTAGGAGATCACGATCTCCAAGAGTAATAGATTCAATGGCGTGATCTAACATCGTGTGCTCAAGATTCAGTGAAGATCTCAAAGCACACACCCACACAACTCTCAAGAGATTGATCCAACAAAAACGTGTGGAGATTGTGTGGAGAAATCACTCTTCTTCCCTTAAGATCTAAAAGAACACACAAGGAAGAATGGCAGGAGGTCTAGGGTTGCAAAATCACGTCCCCCTTATTATGGAGGGGAAGGGTATTTATACCCATGCACCAAATCTGTCCGTTAGGATAAAAAATCGTGCACTGTTCATTCAGATAGTTCGGGCTTAATCAGATGATCCGGACCAAATAAAATTGAAACAGAACGAGTGTTTCGGACAGTCCGGTCAGAGTCTAGATATTCTGGGCCAAAAACTTTGTCCAAACAGAGAGGTGTTTCCGGACAGTTTGACCATGGTCCGAACAGTCCAACCACAGAATAAAAATTCAAACAGAGAGCAATTTTTGGATTGTCCGGCCAGAATTCCGGACATTCTGACTTCAAAATAAAATTCAACAGAAACAAGTTTTTGGATAGTCCGGTTAGAGTCTGGACAATCCGACTCAAAAAAAATAATTTAAAAAGAAGCATGTTTTTGGATGGTCCGGTCAGAATCCGGACAATCCGGCTCAAAATAAATCGAAATAGAAATATGTTTTCAGATTGTCCGGCTAGTATCCGGGCAGTCCGACATGTAAATAAAATCAAACAGAAGGCAAATCTCAGATAGTTCGGCTAGACTCGGACAGTCTAGCTTTTCTAGAAATCAAAGACCAACTTTGAAAAATTCTAAAACTTTCAACGAAAGATATTGATGTGAGCGCTTAGCTTTGGATCAACGATCAACTCATCCCTTTTGATAGTATGGCATACCTAGACTCAAGAGAATGAAAAATATGTGCAATCAGCACTACTTGAGCCTAAGTAGAACGAATAACTTGATTTCTTCAGGGTCAAAAGAGCTGCAATATCACTGTTAGTTCTTAATTCCTGCATTCATCTTAACAATCATGTTAGTAGTATTTGATCATTATTGTCATTGAAACACCAAAACAAACTAGGGGTCTAGATGCATCAAGCTGCACTTTAAGATACGCTAGTTAAGGAGACGTGAAGTAATCCTCGGCAAGACAGAAGGCGTCGGGAAGACGATGATGACCCTAGGAAGGACAGTCTTCCTTAGAGCGATAATGATTTTCAAGAACCTTAAAAGACGGTTAACATCGTCTTCAGGGGGCCTTCCTCTATCGAGACAAAGCAACAATAAAAAATCTTGGACCAGCACGTTAACACCACCGGGTTTGAGGACATCCAACGCCTGCGTTGGTCAGAGATCCCGATCACCTTCAGCTGAGAGGACCAGTGGACCAACATTCCAAAGCCCGAACGGTGGCCGTTGGTTGTCGACCTGGTAATCTTCAAAGTGCGCATGAAGACAGTCCTGGTTGATGGCAGGAGCGGTTTGGACATCCTCTTCCGTCAATCCCTCATCGATCTCAACATCTCAGTCGACAACCTTCGAAAGGAGAACGCCACTTTTTACGGCATAATACCCGGGAAAGGATCAGTACCCCTCGGCTCGTTCATGGTCACCTTCGGTTCTTGGGACAATTTTAGGACGGAACATGTGACATTGTAGGTCACCGATTATGATCTCCCATTCCATGCCGTCCTCGGTAGACCCTCTATCTCGAAGTTTATGGCTGTCAGACATTATCTCTATCTTGTGCTTAAAGTCCCAGGCCCCAACGGAGCTATTTTCATATGGGGTAACATTGGAATATCCCACGCCTGCGAGAAGGATAGTCTCGTCCTGGCCGAAGCCATCGACCTATCATCTCGGATGGAAGAAACCCTTAGGCAGGTCAGGAAAGATCCATCCAAAGTCTCAGAAATCCCAGCTAAGGCTTCATCCCCTGTGGGATCTCACCCTTACCGTCGAGCACGAAGATCATCATCTTCGATGCCGAACCATCAAAAACCGCGGTCATCGGGGCAGGGCTCGACCCTAAATAGGAAAGCACGCTCATCATCTTCCTGTGCTCCAACATGGATATTTTTGTATGGAAGCCCTCCGATATGCTAGGGGTTCCTCGGAAGCTGATTGAGCACGAACTCCACGTATTTCTTACCACAAAACCCTCCAAGCTAAAACTTTGAAGATTTGCCCAGGATAGGAAAGAGACGATCAAAGCCAAGATCGCTCGGTTGTTGGTGGTCGGGTTCATCCAAGAGGTTTATCACCCGGAGTGGCTTGCAAACCCCGTGCTGGTCAAAAAGAAGACAGGTCAGTGGTGGATGTGCATTGACTACATCGACCTCAATAAACATTGCGCAAAAGATCCCGTCGGACTACCTCGGATCGATCAGGTCGTAGACTCAACTGCAGGGTGTTCACTCCTGTGCTTCCTCGACTGTTATTAGGGATACCATCAGATTGGTTTCAAAAAAGAAGACTAGGAGAAAACTTCCTTCATCACACCGTTCGGCGCATATTGCTACACGACCATGTCTTCTGGACTCAAGAACGTAGG
This sequence comes from Zizania latifolia, assembly GCA_000418225.1. Lineage (NCBI taxonomy): Eukaryota > Viridiplantae > Streptophyta > Magnoliopsida > Poales > Poaceae > Zizania > Zizania latifolia. The sequence continues at coordinate 286,594 of KE372922.1, forward strand.
GGCGACATACCAGTAAGCCATTCAACGATGCTTGACTGACTAGATCAGACGCAACATCGAAGCATACGTTGACGACATGGTAATAAAGTCAAGGGAGGAAAATGACCTAATGAGTGACATCATCGAAACGTTCAACAACCTAAGAAGATTCTGGTAGAAGTTAAACCTCGACAAATGTGTCTTCAAGGTACCATCCGGGCAGCTACTCGGATTCATTGTCAGCAACCATGGCATTGAAGCCAACCCAGACAAGATAAATGCGATACTCAAGATGGAGAAACCAAATAACGCAAAGAAAGTACATAAACTCACGGTTGCATGACCACCCTCGAGAGATTCATTTCCCGGCTAGGGGAACAGGGTGCTCCATTCTTTAAACTTCTAAAAAAGGAAGACGACTTTCAATGGACGGACGAAGCCACCGAAGCTTTTTCAACACTGAAGAAGTTCCTGACTTCACCACCCGTTCTCACGGCACCAACTCTAGAAGAAGTTATCCTTCTATACATCGCCGCCACAACCAATGTCATCAGCATGGCTATTGTGGTAGAGTGACCCAAAGAGGGGCATGTTTTGCCAGTCCAACCGCCGGTGTATTTTATCTCAGAAGTACTTAGACTCTTAAAAACAAGGTACCCTCAAGTGCAGAAACTCCTCTATGCTGTCCTACTCACTGCTCGAAAGCTGAAACACTACTTCTAAGCCCACAAAATTATGGTAGTCACAGAATATCCTCTAGGCGACATATTCCACAACCACGACGTCAATGGGCGGATTATGAAGTGGGCAGCCGAACTGGGCAAATAAGGAATGGAGTTCCGGTCTTGCATTGCTATCAAGTCACAGGCCCTCACCGACTTCATCGTGGAGTGGACTAAAATTCAACTACCTCCAAACCGGGAGGAAAAAGAGCATTGGAAAATGTACTTCAATGCATCCCTGAACATAGAAGGAGCCGGAGCGGGAATACTCCTAGTATCCCCGAAGGGAGAGAAGCTGCGTTACGTATTTCAACAACGCCGCGGAGTACGAGGCCATGCTACATGGACTCCGAATAGCGGTCTCAATCGGCGTAAAGTGACTCATAGTCTACAGAGACTCTAAGTTATTCATCAGCCAAGTCAACAAGGATTGGTCCTACACCAGCGACAAGATGGATGCTTATTGCGCGGAGGTTAGAAAGCTCGAAAATAATTTTTTCGGCTAGAATTCCACCACACCCCCCACGATGACAACATAATCGCCAATGGCCAAGCATGACTTGGGTCCTCTCGAGCGTCAATCCCATCAGGCATATTCATTCAAGAGCTCATCAAGCCACTGATAAAGACCGACGACCCTAGTGCCTCCAGCACCACAGCTAAGTAAGTCGTGGCCACAACCAAGGGCATCATCGACTGGCGAAAGCCTTTCATCGACTACATCTCTAAAGGCACCACTCCAGAGGACAAAGTCACAACCGAGCGTCTGGTTCGGTGCAGCAAACTATACGTTGTCATTGGCAACGAGCTATACAAACGCGTGACCTCGACAAGGGTACTTCTAGAGTGCATCTTGCCATGTGAGGGCCTTCAAATCCTCAATGAAATTCACTCAGGGATGTGCGGCAACCACGCCAAAGCACGCACCCTGGTCGGGAAAGCCTTCTGATCGGGTTTTTACTGGCCGACAGCCAATAGCGACGCCAAGGAGTTAGTCAAAACATGCACCGGATGCCAGTTCTTCCCAAAGCAAAACCATCTACCAACACAAGCTCTCTAGACAATCTCACCAACTTGGCCCTTTGCATGCTGGGGGCTCGACATGATTGGACTCTTTCAGAAAGCTTCCCAAGGGATCGACAGACTCTTGGTAGCTATCGATAAATTTACCAAATGGATCGAAGTAATGCCATTGAAAAATTGCACAGCCAACAAGGCGGCGAAATTTATCGAAGGCATCACATGTTGGTTCGTGGTCCTAACCCAAATCATCACCGACCTCGGGACCCAGTTCACCGCAAATGACTTTTGGGAATTCTACGAGGAAAGATCAATCGAAGTCAAGTACGCATCGGTCGCACATCCACGAGCAAACGGACAATGCGATCGCACCAACGGGATGATCCTTCAAGAGTTAAAAGCTCGAATCTTCAACCCTCAATAGAAATATGTAGGGAGGTGGCTACAAGAACTACCCGCTATACTCTAAGGGCTCCACACACAACCAAACAGTGGGGTAGGTCAAACTCTCTTCTTCCTCATATACGGATCTAAAGCAATCCTTCTAGTCAATATGCTGTACAATTCTCCTCATTTCCAACACTATGAGGAAGACACGGTGGAACAAACCAGAGCTGAAGACATAGATTTCCTCAAAGAAGCCCAGATGGTAGCCACTGTACAAACAGACTGGTATTAGCAAGCCCTTCGACGGTACCATGACCACAATGTACAGAGCAGAAGTTTCAAGGTCGGTGACCTAGTGCTTCGTCGAGTACAATCAACCATCGGAATGCATAAACTTTTTGCTCCTTGGAAGGGATCGTTTATCATCGTCGAAGCAACAAGACCTAGGACCTATAAGCTGATACGAGAAGACGGATAAGCAGCACCCAATTCATGGAACATCGAGCATCTTCGCCGATTTTATGCCTAAATCTTTTTTAATAAGATTCTATGGTTTTTTGTCAATAAAGCAGATATATTTTGACAGTCATCGACACAGGGGTGCTTCTTCTCCGACCATGTTGCCTACTTTCTCCCCCAGGCATGCAACTAGGCTAGGAAGAGGTAAGCTCTATAGCTGAACACCCATAGTCATGCATCTTTTTTGCCGACCTCGTCGACTACTTTCTCCCTTAGACATGCAGCTAGGCCAGGAAAGGGTAAGCTCCATAGCTGTACACCCACAGTTGAGCATGTTTTCTGCCGACCTATGCCGACTACATCCCCCTCTGAGTTGGGCGCCAGTTAGCTGCCATGCATGCAACCGGACACGGAAGAGGGTAGGCTCCTTAGCCATACACCCGTAGTCGTGCATCTTTGCCAACCTCGCCAACCTATGTCAACTACATCCTCCTCCGAGTTGGGCGCCAGATGGATACCGTGCATGCAACCGGACCCGGGAGAGGGTAGGCTCTTTAGCCGTATATCCGTAGTCACACATCTCCACCGACCTCACCGATCACTCTGACAGCACCCCCTTCGAGTTAGGCACCGACAGGCTGCCGTGCATACAACCAGACCCGGGAGAGGGTAGACTCTTTAGTCGTACACCCGCAGTCGAGCGTCTTTATCGAACTTCGCCATCAGGTCATCACCGTGTGGGTGAAGGGACAGGATCCGCAACAACCACAACCACACCAAGGGCTCCGGATTCAACCTCGACATTAAATTGCCAGAACGTCACTGATTGCAGAACACAACGATTGCACAAAATAAAAAGAAAAAATAACTCCACCAATCAAGGACATAATACCTCCTTATGAAATTACAAATCCTAACTGACCATTTTCTTTACGGAGACTACACTACTCTGAAGGAAGTTTCTTTGGATCTTCATCAGAAGGGAAGATATCGAGATGGCCAAAGACAGCATTCTGCAAAGCATTGTTGGCGGCTGTGGACGCTAGATCTTTGACAGCCACCGCCTACACAACCCTCGGTCTAGCAACCCTCACCGCAAAAGCCACAGCCTCGCCTGCCGCAGCATCGACTGACGCCACCAGAGGAGACGATATTGCCATCACCCCCGAAAGTGCAGCCTTTGCCAAAGCCCTAAAGGACAAGAAGACTCAAAAAATCAGAACATATTTAGACAGATCACAAAACTATGACAAATAGAAGTTTACCCAGCCTACAAGGCCGACGAGGGCTCACAAACCAGCGTCACACCACTTTCTTCACCGAGAGGAAAAAAAGGGTGACCTTAGCATCGAAAGCAAGGATGGTCACATCAATGGCCACCACTAGCTTCCCGCGCTTGCCTGGGCCAACCAGCGAGCCACCACGGCACTTAAGCATCAGGGTAGGCAATGCGGAGGCACTTGAAAGTGGGACATCAAGAGAAAGGCTAGCACCTGATGAAGGCTCCGGGCACGGCAGTCACAAAACGGACGCAATACCCTCCTGCATCACACCGCGTGGGTGGTTGAGCATCAAAATAAAAGACCTAGACAAACAGCAAGCATATTAGCGAAAGAGACAAACATGTGGCCGTGGATTCCCGATGTTGTAGCCCATGAACCCTATGGCCAATGGGAAGACTGGTACCCTGCGGGTCTTCAGGATGGCAAACGACATCTGCAAGTTCAACAGCAACTCTCTCTAGCCAGCAGCATGGCCCAGGGTATTAGCAGCCATGGAAGATGATAGAAGGGATATGGCAGACAGCTCGATGGAAAAAAGAAGAAAAATATATGTAGGAGAAGTTCTTCACCAAAGGCGAAAGGAGTGTTGTGGGCTAAATAAGGGTACCACCTTCACCTTGACGTCAGCTTCAACTGCTATGAAAGGGTGACGCTTCAGTTGCTACGCAACTCTCGTAGTTGTGCGGTTGCGATAGTTCCGCCTCTCTATCTGCACATGCTGCCTGCGCCTGACCCAATCAGAACAAGACGTTCGCCTATCCCCTTAACTACAACGCATTAATTGCGGACAGAGAAGACTAAAAAGTAACTTTTTTGTGCACCCGGCGGAGTTCGCGGCGCTTGGGTTCCTCGAGAGCTTGGCGAATCGTGTGCCCAAGGGCTCAGGCGCTTGAGGGCTCATGCGTCCAAGGACTCACGTGCTCGGGGGCTCATGCGCCCGAGGACTCATGTGCTCAGGTGCTCACATGTCTGAGGGCTTGAGCGCTCAAGGGCTCACGCGCTCGGGGGCTCATACGATCAAGGTCTTGCGTACTTGGAGCTTGAGGCTCGAGGATCATGTGCTCGGGGGCTCGAGCTCGATTACGCTCGAGGCCACAATGGTTCGAAGACTTTGACGATCACCTTCTCCTAGACAAGACTTCGCTCGAGCATAAGCGATCCTCGAGGACAAGACTTACGTATGACCCACATTGGCGCTCGAAGAGCTTCAAGGGCTATCAAAAGCCAAGACTTCAAAAGGTTTTTTTACTACAGATTATTTTTTGACCCTTGAGCTAAATGTTGCATTTAACTCGAGGCTCGGGGCTACATCGTGTAGGTGCACCTAGGCGGCACACCTCACACGAAGAGGGAGATTAAAGCTTCATCAAGATTTAC
>KE372922.1:299448-311620 GCA_000418225.1 Zizania latifolia
CCGATCTAGGCCGATCGGCCTAGATCGGTACACTAAGTGCCGATCTAGGCCGACCGGCCTAGATTGGCGTTTCCCTGGCCGAAATAGAGCCCTATAAAAAGGGGACCAAAACCCCCCTTCCCACCCGCGCCTCACTCCACTCCTTCGGCTTGGAGCTCCCAGGTACGCCTCTTGTCTCCTTTTTTATCTTCTTTAGGTAGTAGTAGCTAGGTAGTTAGTTTAGGGTAGTTTAGTAGTAATTTAGGAGTAGTTTAGTAGTTTTTTAGGTAATTTAGGAGTAGTTTAGTAGTATTTTAGTTGTAATTTATGACTAGTTTAGTATTATTTTAGGGTAGTTTAATAGTATTTTAGGAGTATTCTGATGAAGCTTTTAGAGTAATTTAAACATAGTCGAGATATAATTTAGTGGTAATTAAGGGGTACTTTATAGATAAGTTATAGGTACTTTTAACATAATTTATAGATAATTAAGGGGTACTTTAGAGATAATTTAGGTGTACTGTGAGCATACTTTAGTGATAATTAAGGGTTATTTTAGAAATAATTTAGGGGTACTTTAGAGATAATTTAGAGACACTTTAAATATAGTTTAGAGATAATTTAGATGTGCTTAACATACCTTATTCTGTGTAGCTTTTTTGCGTATGCTAGCTTGTTGACGTAAGAGCCGATGGTGACTGCATCCATTGCTGTTCCAGGTATCTAAACATATCGTACTCTGTTAGATGTTTTTCGTCGTTTAATGTAGCGATTCTTTGAACGTAATTAGATGTAGTTCTGTTTAGTTAATTCATCTGTTGCTAAATAAGTGGATTTGATCTATCACGCTAGACACGTAGTTATGTTTTTTATATTGTTTGCTGTTTAATATTTACAGGCATGTCAGATAGAACATCATTTAGGATTTACTATGGAAATGGCCAAGTACTTGTTAGTCATGATGGTGCTGACCTTAGTAGTTTTTAATGTACCGAAAATAGTTTAAGTCGAGTGGTTGAGCGTAGCATCGAGAGTGTTAGGCGGTGGCTTTATCATATATTTCGATTAGATAGAGAGTAGTGGGAGTTATATGTGTATGCCCGATGCAGCCATGCAGCCGAAGGGTATTTTTGGGAGATGGTTCCTGTTATCTCGACCACTATTTAGAGATGATATGTCAGAAAGGCGCTAGAACAAGATTGGGAATGGATTTTGCTTATCTATTTTACTCCTCGTGCCTTTCCTACTCCAGACCCAGCACCGGACCAAGTTGCTGAGTCTGGAGTACAATTCGAGGTCGGCCAGAGTAGCCAAGTCCAGGAGCTGATCTCTGAGACAGATGAAGTGCCACATTCCAGGGATACTCTCTCATCTACGATAGCTAGGGTTGCTGAAGGGCAAGCTGATGAAGGGGAGGAAATAGAGGCCATACCTAACTTGCTAGAGAGAGAGGACCAAGACTTCGAGGAAGCAGTCGAGCAGAGTGCCAACGACAGCTCAGACGAAGAAGAGGAAGCATGGGATGACAACAATGAGAATGAAGAGGAAGACAATGTGATTCCCAACGAGTGGAAACCATAAGATTATGATGCTCTTGGTATTAATAAGGGCCGTGACACTCGTTGGGAGTATGGACAGAACGAGGTCCAGAAAGATGCGGTGTATCCTACCAAAGATGCAGTTCAAGATGCCGTGAAAGCTTGGGCATTGTCACTCCGACGGTCATTTCGAGTGAAGAAGTTAAACCGCACAATGTATGACGTTGTGTGCGAGAGGGATGATTGCCCATGGAGAGTTCACGCACATCAACCGAAGTGGAGAATTCATTGGGTATGCTCAATTGTGGTGCAACATACATGCATGATCGATACAGCTGTAACTAGACACAAGAATCTAAGTGCCAAGTACATTACGGGGGTGATGTATTCTGAGATTATTGAGAATCTCAGTTATGAGTCTCGGTCCTTAATACTTGCCATAGAGAAAAGATTTCAGTACACAATCAACTATTTTAAGGCATGGAGGGCTAAACAGAAGGCGCTCGAAATGAGGTTCGGTACATTCGAAGACTCATATCATAACCTGCATTTCTGTCTGGATACGGTGAAGAGACGCAACCCTGGCATATACTTCTCTTTCGAAGAGAAAGAAGCGATATTCCCGGAGGGTGCGTCGATTCTACATCGAGTTTTCTTTGCACTCGATGATTGCATCAGAGCTTTCCAGTACTGTCGTCCTATTCTTTATGTGGATGGCATATTTCTAACTAGGAAGTATAGAGGTCAGATATTGACCGCTATTGGTGTTGACAGCAACAACCAGGTTATGCCAATTCCCTTTGGCTTCGTGGAAAATGAGAACTACGAAAGAAAGTTGGTTGTGGTTCTTACGGCACTTGAACGTTGGGGTTTTTCAAGGCAGGCCAAACGTTTGTTTGTTGCATGACTGACATGCTGGACTTATAAAGGCAGTCCAACATATAAAGCATGATCCAGGGGAACCATATCCTTGGAAAGACATTCAATCTCGATGGTGTATGCGCCATCTAGGTGCGAATTTCTACCGTCACTTCGGGAAGAATAAAGAATTGACTAATCTGTTCAAGAGACTGTGTAGCCAAAACCAAGAGAGAAAGTTCAAGGCTTTGTGGACGAAACTTGATGAGCTGACATCAAAATATAAGCATGAAAAGGCCGCAAGGCAGCAATCTAGAAGTGATCCAGAGCCACTTTGTTCTCTGCCCACTGATGACCAACAGACGATCCGCAAACAGTAGAGGACGAAAGTTTGATGATTTTCAAATTAGATTAAATTCGAGAGTAGGGAGCATTGATCTCTACTCTATGACACTCACGGCGTAAGGTATGGCATCATGACCATCAATCTTGCAGAGGTGTACAATTGGGTCATGCGGGGTATACGATGCTTGCCTTTGGTTGGTATTGTGGAGAGCATAATCCGTGGAACCACCCGATACTTCGTGGACCGACATACTGCTGCTTTTGTGGTGCACAGCGACGAGCGCCATTTATATTGCAGAAAGATTACAGAGTACTTCATTGAGAAAAGTAAGAAGGCAACCGAGCATCGTGCCATCAAGACAAGTTTCCGGGAACTCCATTTTGAGGTAACGTGTAGAGACAAAGGTCGGCGAGGAATAAATCGGGATGTTATTGTTCATGAGTGCACCGTTACGAATACTTGTCGGTGTAGCTGCAACAAATCATCTCTGTACCACAAGCCATGCAGTCATGTCATGGCGGCGTGCGCCATATTTGATATGCATGCCGGGGTGTACTTGTCTGAATACTTCATAAAAAAGAAGGTTCTGCAGACTTGGAGCGGTGAACTCCGAGGGTATGGAGTTGTCAGCTCATTCACATCTCCGCCAGATGGTGCACGTCGTTGGGTGCCAGATTTCTAACGTGTCAACTCAAAGGTGAGAAGAAGGAAGACACGACGCATTCGGAATAATATGGATGAATCCGAAGCAGGTAAGAAAAAGAAAAAATGCTCTTTGTATAACATGGCTGGACACACGTACAAGAATTGCACAGAAGCCAGCACAAGTAGTCGAGGCCCCCCATGATATACAGATCACCGCACATCACACAATGTACATAGTCCCTAAGATGTACGTATGGTAGTTACTTCACTTGTTAATTATCACATGTTGTATCTTTGGCGCTAATAATATTTGTCTGTTTTACAACATGCAGATAGCGGGTAATGATAATTGCCCGTACGAGCTTCTCTCCACTACGATCGATGGCCACCACCGGGCACGAGCATTCACGTCCACCAATCCGGATCAGCCTGATCTTGTCCCGCTCAGAGTCTGGACACCGCAGTATCTCTGGAGCATCCATCCCCGATGGGTTGGCAGGTTAGTTAAGCAAGCACAATGGGCGTTCATATTTTATTTTTATCTCGTTACATGATTAACATCTTCTTCCATACAGGTTGCGCGGTGCTAGCTTACTCTCTCTAGCTAGATTGGTCGATGGAGCCACCAGATTTCCATTTGACAGAGCTCTTCTCATGGCGTGGGTCGACAGATGGCGGCCGGAGACACACACATTCCACCTACCTTTGGGGGAGGTGACGATCACATTTGAGGATGTATCTTACCTGCTAGGACTTCCAATAGCAGGAGCAGCAGTTGTCCCGAACGATGTTCAGCCAGATTGGCGCGTTGACATGCTCGCGCGCTTCGCGGGAGCCCATCCCATCTTGCCTAGTGACGCGGCGGTGGAGGAGTTTACGGATACACACGGGCCGACGCAGAGTTGGTTGCGTCAGTACCAAGTATGTTGTTTTAATATGATAATGAAATTAAACATTAACTTATCTATAGTGGCTGTATACTAACGTTTGATCTTTCATAGGCGGATCACCTAGCTCCCGATGCTGACGATTACACCGTTAGTCGGTACTTGGAGGCTTACCTCCTTTGGCTTTTCAGCTGGGCGATGTTCACCAGCATGCACCACGACAGTGTCGACAGGCACTTGGTACAGTTTGCCCGAGCCATCGCCGATTCACCTGACGATGGCGTTCCATAGTACTCATGGGGATCTGCCATCCTTTGCATCACATACCGCGCTCTTTACGACGGATGTCGACACCGGACGGCTGGCGCGTCCATTACTGGGTGTCCCTTATTGATACAAATCTGGTCGCACGAGAGGGTGCAGATTGGTCGGCCCTAGGTTGACATGACACCATACCTATGGGGCCGCCAGACGAGGACATCGACTGACCGACTATGGGCACACTTTGGTGTCGACGACGGGTCAGTATTTGTTGTACTTAATCATTCACCAAAATTAATTTCGTACTGATATTTCTTCTTTTACAGCCATCTTGGGCCCACTCTCAGACCCACCTCTCCCACCCAGACTACACGGTGCAGCTTGACAATATTCGGGCGCACAACTTTCGTTGGAGACCTTACATGCCAGCCGAGATCATCCGACGCACACCTCACGGACTCTTCACCTTGTGCTTACGGGACGCGACATACTGGAGGACGCGTAGATGCCTCGTATTCGATGTCATGATCGAGGGATATGCTCCCTACCGTGTCTGTCGATAATTTGGACGAGCGCAGTACTTCCCATGTCCTAAGCAGGCCCAGGTGCCTGCTCAGATGCACCGGTGAGCTCCTGCACACGTACATACGAACATGCACATCATGTTTTGCTGTTATGTATCACTGTAAACCTTAATTTAAATTGTTTGCTGCAGGAACACGCGAAAGTGAGTATCTGGCGGTATTCCATGGGATGTTAGGATGCAGCCATGGGTCACCCAGTGGGAGGGTGCGCTGGAGGACCTAGATGAGGAGGACGACGACTACGACTCTACGACTCACTATCACTACCTTCGATGGTACTCCGTTCGTACCAGGGTTCGTCTCGTCAGAGGACGGGGCGATGGTCCTCCACCCGCGGCTAGTGTGACGCACGAACATCCTTCTCACATGGTCACTGTCTTTCAGGAGTCGGTACGTATATGAATTATTTAATCTATGATGATTGATGATTGATACTACGTGACTATTTGACTTTATTCTTTTGCAGTCCGATCACATGTGGAACGCACGGAACTATATCGATGATATCGTTCAACGGTGGGTCACCGACGTTGGTGTGGTGCACAACCATCTGGACTGGACGGGAGTGCGGGCGGCTCTCGACGAGATCGACGCTTCTATCCGCCTCACGTCTGCACGGCCACCTCCTCCAGCTGCTGCCCCTCGGCCACCTCCTTCAGCTCCTCGTCCACAGCCAGTGCCTGTGATGCCGGCATCCCTACCGGTGCAGCCTCCACAGTATTGGTATCCCCTGCACCAATACTTCTACGGTTCGGGCCCATCATTGGCAGCGAGCCCATCATCGGCAGCGGGCCCATCGGGACATGCGGCACGGCCACTATTGAGATATGGAGCACATCAGACACCTGATGAGAACTGTGTGGGGTCTTACACCATTTTACATCGTAATCTAAATTATATCACTAATAACTCATATGTTTGCACAACGCCGTATCTATATCAATACTAGCGAGCTAGCGTGGACACTGCCTATCATAGTCCGTCTGGACCGGTAGACTCTGGTACCGGTGGCCAGCATGACTCAGGAGGTTACGACGCCTAGGAGCATGGCACCGCTGAGGTGTTTGGGCCTTCGCAGCTTGAGGGAGCACCACCACCGATGCAGCTGGAGCAGCAGCCCGCTAGACCGCCTAGGGTGCGCCGTTCGCTTGATAGGTTTACCTTCTCGGAGCAGGCACCGAGACAAGCACCGAGACGCACTCGGGGTAGGCGTGGTGGTTAGTACGGCTTACGGTTGTTATCATATGGACGGCCGATTTATACCGAAACATTTATTACGATATGTCGTATTGTGTTATTATGCACTTCATATTATGAACATGCACTTCGTAGTATCCCTGCTATTTACTATCTACTTATAATTTGAGCTTACACTTCAATACCACATTTGACGAGCTTGTTTATAGATGTGTGATTGCCTTCGAAATAGATATTGCAATGACATGATACAGTAATTTAAGTAGTCCAGCATCAACAACTTCTAACAAGATAGTTTGTGACATAACACAGTACATTATAATGGCACATGCAAATGTGATTACGTGCCTTTAGGGAAATGAAAATAGTTGAGACTTATCTAAACTGACTACTGAGTACAGCGAGGGTACTTTCTCTTTCTTATGGCGTCTGGTTCTGCTTCCTTAGCACGACGAGCCCTCTCTCGCTTCCTCTCTCTTTCAGCCTCATGCTCCTCTTTTGTCTTGCGCTCCACCTCCTCTCTCCTCTTCTCTTCTTCCTCACGCTCACAGGCCTGCTGGTATCGCATCTCAAAAAACTCCCTGTTGAACTCCTTGTGTCTCATAAGTTCTGCCCAATCATCAGGGTGCACCTCCTTATCAATCCATTCGACAAAGTCACAGGGCGGAGGTGACGACGATGGAGGAGTTACCTACATACATAAACGTTAATAGAGATATTATAAGTGATTTATTTGAGAACAAGATATAACTAAAGAAATAGTATAATTATTTATACCGGTTTATTAGCACGTGATCCACGCTTTGATCTTGGCTTTGGCTTTTCAGGAGTGTAAGAGTAGTTGCCACACTTCCAATACCTCATCTCGTATGTGAGGTCATCTATACTTCTCGTGAACTTACATTTATCTCCACAAAACACGTAGGTGGTTCAACACCTTCCGGCGGACGGTGACGAGGATCGTAACCGTACTCAGATTTGTCCTTTTTCACCGTCTGCGATAAAAAAATGCAATTGATATGTCGACATAAATTTAAAATATTACATTTACACCCACATGTTCTGCATAACCTCATGGTACCCAGAACAACTAACAAAAAACACATATTTATTTAATATTCACATAATTATCGCTAAAGTGTATTTAAAAAGGCCTACATTATTGCTAAAGTGTGATTATAGTACCCCTAAGTTACTTCTAAACTATTTCGAAATTGGTAAAATATATTAAAATTACCTTCAAATTATATTTAATTAACCTATATATTATGTTAAATCTACCGCTAATCTACTCCTAAATTACCCCTAATCTACTCCTAAAGTACCTCTAATCTACTACTAAACTATATTCTAAAGAAAAAAAAGAGAGAGAAAAAAGACATACCTGGAAGGAGAAGTGACTGCCTGTAGGCTAGGAGGAGTTGCAAGGGGTGCTTGCTTGGGAGGGGGGTTTTGGCCCCATTTTTATAGAGGTGATGTCGGCACATGAAGTGCCGATCTCGGGCGGGTGGCTCTAGATCAGCACTTCATGTGCCGACAGGACCGCATCACAGCTCGATGTAGGCCGATCGGCCTATATCGGCCGATGAACTGTCGATCTAGGGTCGATCGGCCTAGATCGACCATTCAAGCGCCGACAGAGACCTAGATTTGTAATTTTTCAAAACCATGTACCAAAATTGAAATTTCATTTAAAAATTGTATTATTTAAAAAAAAATTCGTTGGATGCACATGGCCATATATGGGCCAGGAACGAGACCACAAGCCCAGAGCCTAAGCAAGGGAAGCTTGCCGCTCAAAAAGCACACGCAGGACGCCACACCGTCGCTTCTCCTCGTCAGCATCCAGCCATCCATCCTGCCGGCATCATCCCAAATCCTGCACGCTCCACCGCGAAAACCCTAGAACGCACGCCCGCCCGCCGTCTCCGCCTTGCGCTTGCCTTACTCTAAGCTTCGCGTGACGGAATGGAGCACGACGCGCACGCCCCACCGCTCGCCGCTGAGGACGCCGCCGCCGTCGACGACTGGGCGCGCGACGAAGACGCCGAACCGATGGCCGTGGATCCCCACAACCCTGCCGCCCCCGCCGAGGATAGCGAGGATGTGAAGGATGCCGCTCTTCCCGCGGCCCCGTCTGAAGGTACACCCTCCTCTCTCTCCCCCACTTATACCTTGCGTGTGCCACGAGCGGGCGCGCGTCCTTCTGTGCTTATCCGTGGTTGCTGCGCTCAGATCTGAGCTTGTTCCTCGCTGATCTGTGGCGTGGCCGCCCTCGATTGCGTTGTCTTCTAGTCTAGGTTTAGGAAGGTTAGCAACGTTTATGTGGGTAGCTGCTGCTTGATAATGGCTGGGCAGGGTGGTGATGATGGTATAATGGTGGTTTCTGCTGATTCAGCTGGGATTTAGAAGAAGAGCAATTGGAGTTTCAGTTCCTATATATTTATCATGCTTCGTTCTAGCCCCTTCAGTTGACAGTTGTTAGTACAACTAGAATATGCAATGTTTTTTGTATGTATTATATATAAAGATGTTTGTCCTGCATATCAGACGGAAGATGGGGTTAACAAATTCTAAAGCTTTCATCTCAATTCATATTTAGCTGCGAGCAATCTACGTTTGTGATCTCGTATAATTTGCTTCTCCGACATCTTACGTAGTTTCCCCCTCATCTTTTAGCAAAAGGCCGCTCCACAGTAGTAAAGTCTCATCTTTTGTATTGGCTGAAGTGACAATAGTCACGTAGCTGAGTCCCTCGCTAGTTAGATGATTGTCTAAGGCCTAAGGGTAAGTGTTATGGAGTTTATTATGTTTGTGTGCGTTTTGTTGGATCCCAATTCCATGTTTTGCACCTGAAACATTTAGGAACTTTGTTTGTATGTGCTTGGTTAGTGTAAACTTAGGGCATGCTATTTAATGGCATTCTTAAATAGATAATCTGCTGAAAGTTACATTTCCTTGATGGAAAATAAGGGTACTGAGTTTCTCATCCCACTAGCTTTCCCCTAAATGTGTATTTTATGCAAGTGATCATATCCTAGCGTATGCCAGCCTTTGTTAAAGACTTTCTGGTAGAAAAGCAGAAAAGTCAAATTGTAATTCAATGTTCGTAAGGAGGTAAGGCTAGGCATGGCGACCTACCCCCTTCCAGCCGCCTAGGCGATTTAGGCGCGTGGCAAGAAGACGCCATACACACATCCTAACATATAACTGCTCCAGATTTTAGTAGCAGTGTAGCATACATACTTACCTTGGTACTGCCAATGAACTGACCTCTCTTCTCTTATCTTGATCTTCTCTTCTCTTCTCTTGTCCCATGCAGCAATCTACGGAGAAAAATGAGTTAGCAACTAATCCAACTACTGTTAAACCAGCTAGGCAGCTACTAAACAGAGAATAGAATACAACTGCTGTTAGCAACTACTCAGCAGAGAATAGAATACAACAAGTCATCAATAGAAAACTGAACAGAATACCTGTGACTGAGGCTGTGAGCTCCTTAGCAATGAGTAGCTGTAGCAGTGGTAGTGCTCAGCCTTTTGGCTCCTGCTTCCTCCTGCCACAGTAGCAGTGTACTTCGCAACTTCACACTGAGTAGCAGACTAGCAGTAAGCAGTAAGCACTAAGCAGGACCACTCAACCTTGCCGGAAGCAGGACCACTCAACCTTGCTGGCCGCCTGCCTCCTGCCGCTCACCTCCGTCGCTGCCTTTTGGACCTGAACTTCCACCGCCGCCTGCTGAAGATTCCCTCTGCCGCTCACCTCTGCTGCCTCCTGTCAGACGTCATCCGCTACCTGCCAGAGAAGCCTTGATCTGCCATCGAGCAGAGTGATTCCGCTGTCTTCAGCTGTATCAGCTTCCTCTACCATTGAACAGATTTAGAATGTTCCTTTTTATTTAGTTTGTAACTAGTCATCGGAACGACATCCCTGTAACTATTTGCTTGCCCGGAAGAGATGATCAGATGACTGAGGCCTCTTTGATATTTTCTTTGGAACCTTCCTAATACTTATCTCTCTTTTTTGGAAGATTCTGTTCATCTGTTGTTTTTTGGGTGAAGTTCTTGATCACTGTGGACTAACCTGTGGTTTGAACTCTGTCCTGTCAGATGTCAAAGAAATTCAATCATCTCTCCAGTCATTGGAGTTGAAGTCAAATGGTATGTGTGATAATCTTGTTCAAGCTGTTGTTCCAGTTATTGTTACCAATAACTCAAATGAGAAATTGCATCGTTAGTTAATTTTTTTGCCTCATTTGTTGCAAATGTTGGCAAATGACAATCTGTTTTCTTTATGTAAGAATAACAAATTTAGCTGTAAGTAGTTTTGTATGCAATTCTTATCAGAATATTGCTAATCTAGATTATATGCTTCATTTAAATGCTAGTGCTAAGTTAAAGGAATGAAACAATTTATTTTCTCCTTTTCCATTTAGCAAGGTGGCAGCTTTCTCAAGAGGCCAATAATCTAGATGATTTCATATGTTTGAATTTTTCCTTTTTGTATATTCTTCATATTGGATGTCATGAGCTACCGCTTCATGTTGTCTCAGCTTTAGGCATATATATAATTCTTCTCTGCTTGTTGCTTCTGTAATTTTTGCCTAGGAGTAACTGATAAACTAGTATGCAACTGTAACTTTTGTATTGATCCAGCTGCTGCACATGAGGATGCTCAAGAGGTAATGGATGAGGAAAAGGAAACAAAGCGACATTTGAATGTGGTTTTCATTGGTCATGTTGGTGAGTTTTGCTACCCTTGCTTCCTGCCTTACATTCAGTTTTATTTTATTAGTCAATGATAACCATATAACCATAGAACATTTCTTAAATGCTGTCTTGTTTTGCTGTCACTTTTTGGTGTGACTATCATAGTAAACGTTGTGTCATAACTCGTGAGGATCTCTTGTATTGGGTCATAAAACATCCATGAATCTTGATCATAATTCATACTTGCGATTTCAAGATTCAATGTAACTATGATGGTGATTCATACAAGGAATATTTTTTTGTATCAATCTTGGTAGAGATAGGAAGAGGGACACAAGTGGTAGGTGTTGGTACTGTAATCCTGGTGAGAGCTAATCCAATCTTGTACTAGATTGATTGTAGGCATTTTCATTGTTTAATGATACTCTCAAATAGAATTATTGGTTTTTAATCTTTCATCAAAGAAACAAATCAAACAATGAAGATACATGGCAAGTGCCTGATTTGTTTGATCATGTTGTGGAAGAACAAGGTTCAAATCGTTTGTTCATTACAATGCCTTAGCTGCATACATCACTGCACTTCCATTTAACACTTAGTGGTTGTTTGGATAACAAAAATAAAGTTGGTTTTAAGAAAACATGTTTTAATTGGATTTTTTTGCAAAACAAGTTTGTTGTTAATCTGTTAGGGTGTGTTTACATAACAAATTTTTGGATGAAACAAACTAAAAATCTGGTTTAACATGATGTTGTTTGGGTTAGAAGCGATGGACACCTAGCCATACGTCACATGCAGACAATCAGTGATAGTTTGTTGATGGGAATAAGCATATCATAAACTGGTTTTTCCAAAAAACCACAAATACTCATTTTTCCTAAAACGTGGAATTTTACGTGTACAGTAAATGTGTTTTAGTAGTTCACAGGTTAGGATATCCAAACAGATTAATCTCAAAACCAGCTTAGAATCTGTTTTAGCAAATCACATTTACACAAGATGCTAGAGCCAAACAACCCCTTATTTAAACAGCTCGTGTCGCCACTACCTTATCTTTTGTCCATACTCCTAGCGCTCCATCCCCGTGTTGGGTTTACTACTTCTATTTCTATGCTTTATCCTCTCCGCACTTAGCTACCCAGCATTTACCGTAGGTACAATAGGTAAA
>KE372923.1:0-16042 GCA_000418225.1 Zizania latifolia
CAGCTCCGTGCACCCGGATTGGACTGGCACGCCCTCGCGACCCCTCTGTCCGACCAGCGTCCATCCGTGTACCTGAGTCGCACGCAAACTCTGTCACGGTCAAGTCTCTTCATCTCTACTCTTCTTCACCCCGTTGACAATCACTCATTATCCCTATGGTATACACCATGGCTCCTCAGCGGTGCATGGGGCAGAGGCAAGGGGTAGGGGCTCAGGGCGGCGCGCCGGCACCGGATGAGGGACAGGGGGTTCGGCTGGACTGTAGAGGGGCGCGCCCCCCTTGCCCCCCGCTAGCTCTGTCGCTGCCTGGAGGTAATGCCATATCTCATGTGCAAAACTGATTTTTTTAAGAAATAATATTTTTTCTAAAATTGCAAATCTGGATAACGCACTAGAGAAATTGCAAATCAGATAGAGGGCCCTATCGATAGGGGGCACAGTATGTCGACAGAGCCCTGTTGACAGCGGCTCTGTCGATCCAAAATTGGTCGACATGCAATTTTTTTAAGAAAAAAATTACTAGGAAATAAATTAATTTTAAATTGCATTCATGAGTAGTTAAAGGTGCTTAGGGAAAAGTACAGTATAATTTTTTTGAAGTCCGAACATTACATACCAGTGCATATGATTCCTATTACAGACAGTAAGCCCTAAAAATTTCTTCCCTCTCATCTCACTCGTTTTCTTTCGTCTCTCACTCGTTGTAATCTTTCTTCCTTTGTTCGTTGTCTTTTTTCTATGTATATTAGCATTTGTTGTCTATGGTATTATCTACTTTGCCTCCATTGTTCGCTTATTCTTGCCCCTTGTTCATGCGCATCTGCTTCTGTCTTCCTCACTTCGTACTTCGATTGACTTTCTGCCTCTATTATCAAATCATCCTTGTACATTGGCGCTGCCATATCCACCCATTGATGAAATGCGCATCTCCTCAGATTATCTTGTAACAGATGAGACATTATGTCATGAAGAAATCATGTGTTCCAAAAAGAAGGGAGGGGAGGATAGAGCACTTATCTGAGAAGGCTGGAAGCTCCCGAACTCCAAATGCGTGTGGGGCTAGGGTGGCTTTGACCCCCTTATATAGACTCCTCTATCGACAGAGGGCCAACGGTCGACATTTCGCCTCTATCTACAGTTGAACTGTCGATAGAGGTCTACTTTTGCAATTTCGCAAGCGCGCTATCCAGATTTGCAATTTCAAAAAAAAATATTATTTCTTAAAAAAATTCGTGCAAAACTTGTGTAGCAATATACTTACTTCCTAATGTTTTTTATATTATATGTCGTTTGACTTTTCCAAGTAAAATTTCTCTAATTTTAATCAAGTTTAAAGAAAAATATATTAACATATATGATATCAAATAAATACACTATTAAGACATATTTCATAGTGGATTTAATAAAAACTAATTTGATGTTATAGTTGGTAATATATTTTTTATAAAATTAGTCAAAATTAAAGAAATTTGATTTACAAAAAATACAAACAACTTATAATATGAAACAGAGTTACGCGGCGAAAGATTAGTGTTGGATCTTTAACCATCCCGTTTTTGAATGGACAGTTTGGATCAGTTTGGTGCATTGTATTTGGTATTCAGCATTGTCGACAATTAAACACCCTATAAGAATTGTGTCCCATCAGGTTAAGCATTGTCGACATGAAATTAACCTAGACATGAGAGGAGACAACCTAGCATGATGGTCAAGGTGCTAGTGTCCCATCAGGTTAATTACTCAACTGGCAATCGCTTATGTCCATCAGTTCACATGTTAGAGGAGACTAATGGTAGCCAAAAGCATTGAATCTCAATGGGGTGGTTTCTTGTAAGCAATCTCATCTTGGTTCAGATTGCAGTTCTTTCATTTGAAAGAACCACTGGACAGTTCGGTCTTTCTAGTGTTAACCAAAATTTTGGCAGATACCGATCGAGGATGATGTAAATGCAAAAGATTCCATAATGCAATGACTAAAAAGTTCTAACTTCAAGTAGGCAATGTTCCCAGTGCTAGAGTTAGAGTTGTAAATTGAGAAAAAAATATTTTAGCTCAATCAACATTTGCATCGTCTAACCTAACAACATTTTGCTGCATTTAACGGTTCAATGAAATCACAAAAAAAATCCTTCTAAGCTCAATATATACCGTCTCGATAGCAGATTCATGTTTTCTTCTGATACACCAACTAGCTGCTGATTTCCTCACAGAAACATCAGAAAAATATTTATGATCTAGAGACAGAAATGATGGCCCTGCTAGAACGGCTAAGATAGTATTTAGTTGTCTAGATATCTTTGGATGGCATCTAGGCAGCTGTTTGGTTGGAGTGTAAATATTTCTGCCACCAAATCCAAACTGATAACTCCTTGAGCATTTGACAGGCTAATTAATCATGGTATCCCCCACTGGCAGCACAGCAGCCGTGCAGAATTATAATTCGAATTCATCAATGGACGTGCACAGATTTTAAAGGTTTTATTTTCAGTTGACTAAAACTGAATATATGATAGGTAACTTTGATACTACTATATATAAGAAGAGAGATGTTAGTTTGGAAAGTCAAGTACTGCCCCCAAAAGGATACTTTTGGGTATTTGAGATTGACGAAGATATTAGTCATAGAATCAAAGTAAGGTGGATGGAGTGACGACAATCATCTGACATTCTCTATGACGAGAGGGTGCCACAAAAGCTAAAAATCAAGTTTTATAGAACGACAATTAGACCTGTAATATTGTATGATACAGAATGTTAGCATATAAAAAGAAACATATTCAAGTGTTGTAGAAATTAATATGTTACGTTAGATTTATGAGCACAAAAGAATAGATTGAGTCTGAAACAATGATATACATAATAGGCTAGAGGTAGCAGCAATTGAAAAAAGTTTGTCCAACAACGGTTGTGATGGTTTGGACATGTTCAACGGAAAACTCTAGAGGCACCGGTGTATAGTGGAACCCTGAGGCATGACAATAGTGTGAAGAGAGCTAGTGGAAGACCGAAACTAACATGTAAAGAGACCATAAAAAGAGATTTGAAAGTATGAAAAATTCCTAAAGATTTAGCCTTGAATAAAAGTGTATGAAGAGAAACTATTCGTATACCTAAACTTTGATTAATTACTTCTATTGGGTTTTAACTCCAGTCCCGTTTAATTTGCTTATGATTGAAATGCTTTGTTGTTTGTTTTATTTGCTTTTTTGGACAGGTCAGCGTAGCTTTATCATGCATTTCGTCTGCTCCGCAGAATTATAGTTCAGACACCATCAATGGAAATTCACAGATTTTACAGTTCTTCACAGGGGACATATCAAGATTCAGCAGAGATTCAGGCACTGACCTCTACTCTGTATAATTATAATTAACAAAACACAAATGACCAATGGATGTTCGCAGGTCTACAATTTTTTCACAGGGACAGATCAGCAAGGAGCAGAGGTTGTTGTGCATTGGTCCCCAAATTTTGGTGGAGAACAGGACATCACTTTATGATAGGAGTTTGGTACTAGTCTGGCGACCTGTTACCAATGGTAACCTGGCTGGTACCAGCTAACACATTGCATGAGATGATATAATTTGCCATGAATTTGAGCAGAGCAAATTTATTCTGCCACAAAAAACAGATACAAATTGCTAAAGGATGTTTGTGGAATAATGTGTTGGAATTACTATTTTTGCAAATAACCACTTTAGATAGTAGGTAAAGATCAGTAAATCATCATAATCCACTACAAAAAGCAATTGAAAGTTTTTGCTAAAAATGCAATTGAAATTCTTTTTATTAGAAACAATTCATACTAACCAAAATGAAAATATGTGCCAACCATCAATGTTATGTTTATGAAAGGGCCTTTTCATGGAACATATAACATTTTTTGCATTCACATATGCAATCAAGACAAGGCAAGGGATCTAAGATGTTCAGAGAACTTGTAAAGATAACACTATGCAGCCATTATCTTATTACAGTTATGCCATGAGAGAAATGAGCAATTTTACCGATATACAACGGAGTAGGTTGGAGGCGGTGCAAACTGTGTGGCCTTCATGTTATAATGTACTTGTGGTGGAAGTGGAACTTTGTGCTTTGGGGGGTTCACCACTTGCTTCCAATTAAAGTAGAATTTGTGATATCATTTCTCAGTTGTCTTCGGCATGGCAAAATGTAGTTTTATGCATTACATCTGATGCAGCAATGATGACAGATACAAAAATCCGGATGTGACTAAACAGATGTTCAGTTAGAACAGCGAAATCTCAGAAGTATGCTTATAAGTTCACAGCCAAAAGATCCATGTTACTTACATATGCACAGAATGGATATGTAAATAAGAAAAAAGTACAATATGCCAACAGTCAACATCACAAAACTACAATCTTTACACTGAATCTGGAACGAGACAGGATTCTTTCTAGGGTAAAAATTATGTGTCAGCAGAATAAGCTATCGACTCAACCAAAACTTCAAAACTGACCTCTATATCCAAATAAACTTGTTGTAAGCAAATGCCAATATTTAGAACCTCATTGTATCATTCATTGGTCATCAAGCAAAAATCCTTGAGCTTCACATTAGATGTCTACCCTTGGCACATACAGTCTGGAGCAGGGTACGTATAGATAGATTGCTTTGGTTTCCTCAGCCTGATTTGCCCAAATCTACCCTTGTGCCCTGCTTGTACAACCTGCTGAAATTCCAACCAATCCATGCTCTTGTTCACAAAGATGTGGCCAAGCAATGCCATGTTTGGCCTTATGGTCTTCAAGTTCTCAAAGGTACGGTGGGCCATCTAAATTTCAACAAATTCTAATCAGAACAAATAAAGAAAGGGAAGCAATCTAGCAGATATAAGGACCAACAAAACTTACCAGTGCATTATGCATATTCCCAGGAGATGCAGAGATGAAAATATCGCTGTGCATGCTGATATAGTAGTCAAGAGCTGCTAGTACCGAAGCCTTCCCTTCAACATTAGCAAGTTCCTCTTCTGATCCAAGACTCCTCTTGTCCTCCATTAGGGGGAAAAGTTTGCGCAAGCTAGAGATCCTGGCTTCCCCGCCATATACCTAAATAGGTTATGTATATTAACCTTCCTAATACCGCCCCAAAAAATAGGTAAACACACAGAGAAGAGTCAAACCTTGTGCGAGGCAAGATAGATTCGAGTTCTGCTGTCAAAGCCAAGGGCTGCCAATAAAAGTCCAATCTCTTCTGGAGTCAATGGACAGCGTCCCATGTTCCGAAGCTCCTCATCAGTTAGCTGTGAATTTAATACCCTCCCTTGCCAGATGACTTGCCTGTACTTAGCTAGAGCTAATCTTTCAGCTCTGCCACCACCAAAATCACAAGCAGAATGAGCAGCCATATCCTGAAAATGTTGGTCTCTTTGAGATGATCATGAGTAGAAATGTTTTTAAGAGCACAAAATGCACATACACCATCCAATATTACATTGGATAAGTTTTCCATTTACCTTATCAAAACGGAGATGCAAAACTGCATATTTTCCAGCTTGATTTGTGTCTTCTTCATCCTTTTGGATAAATTCACTGGAGTGGCCATGGACAGGAGACTTCAGGCGTTTCACAAGACTCTCCCCCAGTGAGAGAATGTGAGGCAGAAATACCAGAGCTTGGAAGTTAACTTTGCAACGCAGACGTTGAATATCCACAGGCAAATCGTCAAATGCAAGACGATGAGAAAAGGGGGCAATGGCAGCAATGCCATAGCTGGCAGGGAAATAGATGGTAGATAAGATTGCTGCTGAAGGATTTTACTTGTAAATTGACCAACATTAAACAATGACAGACCATGTTAACACAAATAGAGCTAGACCAGTAGCCATCAACTCAGGCTAAATGTGACGAACATTTCTCAGTAATCATAATATGAACAATAGCTACCGATATGAAGACCATTGCAAGGAGAGACTCTAGGAAGCTATTTCAGAAAGTCTAGAAAGATGCCTTTACAGGATAAGCAGTGGAAGTTAATTTTCACAAACCTTTGCAGGATAGGACTAACATTCTCCAGATACCAACTTGATGAGGCATGAAGAGGTGCAGTTTTTATTCTTGTAGCGCGGATTCCGGTACCATAGTACTCTCTAGTGCTCCAGGAAAATTCTTTTGGGAGTACTTTGACTATTGCAACTTCAGCTTTTAAGGTGTTGATAAAATGATCCACATCAAAAATTTCTTCAAAGGAGCTACAATAAAAAAGGTAAATCTAAATTATACTTCAAATTCAACAGATGAATATAGAAATTAACAACTAACAAGATAGCGCTCAGAAACTCCAAAAGCACCTTGAATCTTTCCAAACAGGGTTTACTTCAAGATGTGGGATCACAAGAGTAGCATTCAGAACTTTAGCAACAGCAACTGCGTCACATATCTAAAGAGCAGAAAGGAAAGAGTTGCATTATCTAAAGCCCCAGATATGCTAGTTAAGTTAAGTTGTAACAGCATAGCATCAGTGCATAGGAAGTGTGTTACCCCCATCCTTTGCTGGTTCAGTCCACCATCAAGAAATACTTGGATGTATCCAGTGGGTTCCAAAGGCACACCTATAATTTATAAAACCAACTGATTAAGAATCTCATTTCTATTGTGGGGGTAATGTCATTGCCTAATCATGTCATTTCAGTATGTTACCATGAACATTTGATGACTTCAAGCATGGTTTCCAACCTTGGTATGGCAACGGTGACCACAGCTCTCTCTTTTGTTCATCTGACTGTATGAAATACAAGTTAAAGATGACCTCGAACATAAATACTCTAGTTTTCAGCTGAGTTTTCTGTACTCACAATTGTTCGCCGCAAAGCCTCATTCAGAAGAGACTCATGCATTGGCTTAGGCGCATTCCACTCCTGCAAACGATTGAAAAATAAGTACATGCTTAGTCCTCCAAGTAATTACAAAGTCATAATAATTCGTTGGAAAATTGAAATATACTTTTTTCTGCAACGTACAATACAATTGGGTACACATGCGTTGGTAAATGGGCACATTTACATGAATAGAACGACCCAACTAAAGAGAAACGATCCAATACTGCTTCATTCCATAGTGTCAGTGTAATCACACGCAAATCTACTAAATTGAGTAACCTTAAGAACAATCAATTTTTTTCGCGAATTAACACACAGATCCCCCCTCCCCCCAAATTAACACAACGTATCAATCCGTTAAAAGAGAAGGCAAACCTTTGCCTAGTAATTGGATCCCTAGAATGGATCTACCAATCAGAGCCCTAGTAAGTATCTATGAAGCAAACAAATTACTCCACGGTGTAGAGTACATCCCCTCCGCTCGAGCGGTGAGAGGAGGGCAGGGGGCGCTCACCGAGAAGAGGGAAGGGAAGGCGTGGCCAAGTGGGGTGAAGATCGCGGGCCAGATGGCCGGAAGGAGCACGACGGCCACCGCGGCGGCCAGCGCCGGGCCCCTCGCCGGCGACGGCCTCCGCATCTCCCCCGTCTCAAAAGTGAGGAGACGAGCGGAGCCGAAGATGACGCTGATTGGGCCCGGTCTAGGCCGACGGCGTGGGCCCGTTTGGGCCTTTGGGCGTTAATGTTTCGCACAAAGACCCTTCTACTTTTATTTTTTACAGCGTGGCCAAAAAACGGGAATTTTCTGTTCTCCGTTCATAATTTTAACGGGACGTCCGTAAGGATGAAAACGAATCGAATATGGACGGATATTAGTAATATCATATTTTTTTTATATTTTTTTCTATATTTAGATTTGAATTCAGATACTTCAGATACGAATATGAAAACAGATACTATCAGATATAAATACGGAACGAATACAGAGCGGATACGAATATGGTTATGGATATTTCTCAGAACAAGAAAAACATCTGTACATGTAATAGATGTGACAACTTTTTCTACTTTACAAGTAAAATATGTATGTTGAGAATACAAATGTTATTTTATTAATTACAATTTTTATAGATATATATATATATATAGTAATATATCTTTTAACTAGAATGTACTTCAAATTAAGAATTTTATTGAATTTGAAATCCAGATAAAATGTTGATTTTCAACCTTAAAAATCTCTCACTATCTAAAATTTCAGAAAAAAAAATTCTCTTCTTTTTTCTCTTTTTCTCTTTTTTTCTTTCTTTTCACCTTTCCTTTTCTCCCTTTCTCCTTCTTTCTTTCCCTTTTTCTTCCTTTCTCTTTCCTCCTTTCCCTTCTTCTTTCGCCATTCCTTCTCCCTGCTTCCAGACGGTGCAAGGCGGCAATGGGCGGTGGGTGCTTTCGAGCGGCGCGAGGCGACAGCGAGCGGCGGGTGCTTTCGGGTGGCGTGGGGCGGCAACGGGCAGCGTAGCACAGTAGCAGGTCGCGTGTGGCAGCTGCGAGTGCCCGGCAGCAGGCGCACAGCGTGGTTGCGGAGCGGGGACGGCAAGACAGCGGGGGCGATGCGGCAGCAGATGGCACGGCGTGGCCAAGAGCGGGAACATCGCGACCGTGGAGTGGTGGTGGCATGGCAGCGGGTCGGTGTGTCGGAGGTGGCAGTGGGCAGCGATGTCAGTATGTCATGACTGAGCAGCTAGAGAGAGGAATTAGAAGAAAAAAATAATCAGAGTACAGATCTTAAAGCAAATCTGACGATTACAAATAAATAGCCTTAATGGGCTCTTTATTTCGGATAATCTGGATGGGAGTTATCTGGATTATCCGAATTTGAATCCGTATCCGTCAGATACCAACGATATCATATCAGTTTCCGTATCCAAAAAAAATATCTGAATCTGAATCCGTATCCGAATAAAAAATTCAGATCTAAATCCGTTTTTTCAGATACGGTCGAAAACTATCCGAATCACTTTCACCCCTAGATGTCAAGTGTCAACTGGTGAGAGGGTCTATCCGAGATTCTCTAGAGAAATAAGGACTTTTATGCAAAATACACAACACTCCAGCAGACCAGCACAAGAGGTAGAAAAAATAGTATTACCTCTGTTTTGAAAAATATAATATACATATATGTATTTAAGAAAGCCAATATTTAACTAATAATTAAGACAAAATTATTTAAATTTAGCGTTATTTAGTTAGAATAATATTTAAAAATATGTTTATATATTGCTATATACTGATGATATAGTTAAAAATAACTAATTGTTAATATTTTATATTAAAAATCATGTAGAATACTTATATTCCTTATATTTTGAAAGAAATTAGATAGATTAAAAGTTGTTGGCGATTGGAGTTCTTAGGGAATTTTGGACGGCGTGTTTGACACTCGCGCCATCCATGTCGCCACTCACGGTGGCCTAGCAGTTTTGCGAAAACACCCTTCTTCTATGCTAAAATTGTTAATCCTCTCTACACCAAGAGTTGGCAGGGTGCTCGTCTCCTATAGACCATAATACAACCTCTGCCTCCTCCACGGAAATCTCGCCGCCTCCTCCACGGAAATCTCGCCTCTCCCCTTCTTATCCTGTTCTCCTCCTCCTTCCAGATGTCTCAAGCCCCACGAGTTTGACCGCCCAGGCTGCTACTCTGATCACTCCACACCCACCTCTCTAGCGGTGAGGCCGTAGGCCGGTGTATTACGGTCCCCTCTCCACTCCTCTCCAGCGACGAAGTTGGCGCGCGCACCTGGTGACGAAGGCAACACGTAGACCCAATGGCTATGGATCCGGCAGTGGTAGACATGATAGCAGGAGATTTGGTGGTGGCAGTGAGAGGGGTGGCGGCGGCATCGAGGTCGTTCCCCTTGCAGTTATCTAGCCCTCAGATCTGAAAACACAATCCGTGCCTTTTTGCGTTGTCACATATGATTAGTGCCCCTTAGCAACTTTTATGGAGAAGCTTAGCCTTGTGCGTGTGTCGATGGTATTCAGTGTTGTCAAATAGTATCAGTTTAATTTTATTAGCACTGAAAAAAGGATTGATTTGTAATTGTGCATTACCCAATTGTTGCTACTGTCACTAAGATTATCCATGGTTGATGCTTTACACAGCTAAAATTATGGGTTACATTACCCACAAGGACATACCTCGATATTATTCAAAATTATCTTATCATTACAGCAAATTTGGATGTTATGCAAGGTACAGAGCAATACAAAATGACAAAACACTTATTTGTTTATGCAGACGAATTGTCCTCTACCATTCAGCCTACTATAGTGTAGCTTATCGCTATTGCCAAATCAATCTAGACTTGCTTGTTCTATTAATGGATCAATGGTTAAAAACAATTGGTTTCATACTACCTTTTTTAAGTCACCTGTGAACATGAGAACTTGAGCCAAACTCTGTTGAATTTTATTTGAGTGAATAATAATATATTAAACCTTGGAAGTGGCTATTTGGTAATGTCATATTCCTAGATATAATCTATTACTTTGGAACCAATCATCACTTAGCTAACATT
The DNA here is from genome assembly GCA_000418225.1 of Zizania latifolia. Classification (NCBI taxonomy): domain Eukaryota; kingdom Viridiplantae; phylum Streptophyta; class Magnoliopsida; order Poales; family Poaceae; genus Zizania; species Zizania latifolia. The sequence continues at coordinate 10,417 of KE372923.1, forward strand.
CGTTAACCATTGCAACGTGTTGCAATTTATAGCAATTTTAACTATGCTAAACTAATTCCTTAATTATGCTTTGAACTAGAGGGGAGTTTAAAGGTTACTTGCAACTGAAAAACTAAACTTGTTGAACTGTTTACTATGGGAGGCATGTTATGCACTGTATATTCTTTTACTTATTTGCTCGGTCCTTGCAGCTGTTGTTTCAAATGTACTGTAGGTAAGATTTAGTCTTCTTTGAGCAATGCTTTTCCCTATGCTTCACATGTTCACATAGTACATTCAAAATACATTGTTTGTACTATGGGTGTACGTGTCCTTGGGTGAGTGCCTGCTTTCGATACATGCTCCTTCACTTATATCTTGTACCATTTGCTTTGTCATGTCCCCTTTTCTTGCTCTTATTCCTGACCTTTGTTCTTGTTGAATCTAAATCTATGTGTTTGGTGAGTTATCTTTCTGTGTTTCAGTTTTTCCTTCATCTGCAAATGTATCTAGGAAACTATTCAAAGGAGATGATGAGAAGGATAAAGGTGAAAGGTTAAAGTGCATGCACACTATATTTAAATCCTTTTCAATAAACATAGAATTACCATATTGATTACACATTTTTTCCTTTACAGCCCACTGATTGCCTCCTTAATAGTTATCAACACACAAGAAGCACTTTTGTTAATAATATTCTACCATGAAATGGCTTGGTAATATACTATATAGTTACTGTCGGTGAATCACCGAGCAGTCCATCCAATGGGGTACCCGAGGTAGTGATTAGATGTGCGTAAGGGAAGTACAGCGCCTTCGAACCCGATGGTCGACTCTAGAACACAAGAGCCAAGGTTTATACTGGTTCAGGCCTTCCGAAAGATAATAACCCTACGTCTAGTGTTTTGGTGTATAATATGATGGTGGATCTTACAATACGACTCAATTAAGCTATGAAGGCTTAAGACGTCAAAAACAAGAAAAATATGGTGGAGCTAGATGACTAGATGAGATGAATAGATCGATCCCTCTACGGGGGTGCCTCGTCTCCTTTACTCAGGAGATGAGCCCAACAACCCAGAACCCTATCCCGAGTTAATCTAGGATTACCTACCAAACTCGGGTGCTAAATCCCTAATTACAAGGATTCTAGTATAGATAAATCTTCTGATTCCATATCTAAAGTTCGACTACCCGTTAAGGACTCAACCTTCCTTATCCATGTTGAACCCCTCTCCATGGGCTATACTAGACGATCAATGCTGGTCTTGGCCTATCCTTAATCTGAACTGATAAGCTCAATCACAGGGTACTAGGGGGTCACATCCCCTATAGCAGTCCCCGAGCTCTTCTCAGCTTGGTTGAAGAAGTCTTGAAAAAAACAAGCTGGGAGGAGCTCTCCTCTAATCTAAAACTTTGACACCTTTACTGAACTTTGATAGTCTTGAAAAAAGCTTTTGATCTCCCTCTTTCATGTGAGGTGCACCGTGTAGGTGCACCCACACGGTGTAGCCCTCGAGCCTCAAGCTAAATAGAACATTTAGCTCAATGGTCCAAAGATAACCTGCAAGAAAATAACCTTTTAAATCTTTGTTTGGTGAGCTTATCTTCTATTAGCGTTGAGGCCTTGCTAGGAAAAAGACCGCAGCTAAAATCTCAGACTCGTGGTGATCCCAATGGTGGTTGATCTTGATTTTTCGAGTATGTTGATGTTCGGCCGTCAGGGCCCTCGATCGTCCAGGTGCTCGAGAAGGCGAGGTTTTATCAGGCCCATGGGTCCTCGAGTGCGCCAGCCCCCGGACGCTCACACCTCTAGTCAGGTGAGCCCTCGAGCCTGAGGGTCCTCGAGCGCACGTGAGCCCTCAGGTGTGGGGCCCATTGGCGCAGGTGGTTTGAACCATCATGAACTCCGCCTGGTGTGCCCAAAAGGTCGCTTCATAATCGCAATAAATGCACGTCGGTGTAAAACGATCAAAAAGACATTCCGCCCCTGACTGGACCATGTGTGGGCGCAGCCAGCAGGCAGAGGAGCAGAACCGTCAGGATGCTTTGGTCATTGTGGGTGCGACGATCGAGGCGCCTCAATCTTGGTGGTTGCGCCTTACTCCTGCGCGATGGCCGCAAGGATACTTAAGCTGATTTCTCCGCTCCTAAGACACACGCTGCCAATTTCAATCTCGGCCTTTCGCAACCGTTGACTTTTCGCTTTCCTCTTAAACTTTGTTCATCCATCTAACTCCCTGCCGTCTAAGTCACCATTATGGTTGTGCGGTTTGCTACATAAAGGCTCGCCACCTGTTCCAACTCAAACTGATGGCTTCTGCGAGTCCACCATCGTCACCAGCGTCTCCACCTCCGCCGTTGGGGTGGGAGAAGTCCGTGATGACTCGGAGTAAACTGTGTGATCTGGAGGTGACCAGATTCCTCTTGGAGCAAGCAATATCTAGGTGGCGTCAAGCGGAGGGAGAGAAGTTCCTGACACATAACACCCACGAGATTGTCTTGTTCAAGTCTTTCCTCGAGCGTGGGCTCAGCCTCTCAGCGCACCCTTACCTCCAGGGCCTCCTTCATCATTACAGAGTTGCCCTTGGCCACCTCACCCCAAACTCAATCCTCCATATTGCCATCTTTATGCATTTGTGCGAAGCGTACCTAGGAGTGGATCCGCATTAGAATCTCTTCTGGTACTTCTACATCCTCCACCAGTTGGCGGGGACAAAGGCGATTGGCAGGGCCACGCTCCACCTCCGCTCCGTTAGGTCCAGCGAGTATCTGAGGATGCCCATTATCTCCTTAAATAAGGGGTGGCGGACGGAGTGGTTTTACGAGACGAACCACCCTCCAGCCATCGAGGTGGACATCGGCCCGAAGCCTGAGTCCATAACGAGCTAGAGCGATCAGGCCTCATCAGCCGATGAGGATAAGGTCCGAGAGCTGGTGGAGGTGGTGAAGGAGTTTCAGGAGAGCGAGCTGACCGGGATTGGGGTCATCGCCTACTTCCTGCTATGGTGGATTTTTCCGCTGCAGCTTTGGGATAAGGCGGCCTACGAGATGATCGGGCCCTTTGACTTGAGAGCTCTGGAGCTCGGGTGGATGCCTCGGGCTAAGGTTGCAAAACACCTTAACTCTTTTTTTCCAGGAAGCCTATCTTCCTGACTAACCTTGGGTTTGTGATGTATTGTGTCTCAAACCCATGGCCCCAGGTGAGTCTTTGTCCTTCGGTTCTTAGCTTTTGTTGTTCCTTGCCTTGATTTTGTGCCTATACTGATGCTTGACCACTCACACGGTGTGATGTGCCCTAGCCATAGGGTAACGCCACGTATTTTTCACGGGCATTGCTCCCTGAGCATCCTCGGGGCGTTGACCCGCCTCGTCACCTACCGACCCGAGATGGGGGCGGTTCATCCCTTCTGCTCCTAAAGCGGAAGGGAGTCAAACTTGGTGGGATGAGCAAACGCTCAAAACCCACCAAGGTTGGGGCGGGAGGAGCTCCAGTGATTGGGAGGTGCCGGTTGATCCTTGGTGTTGAGGAGTTTGAGGAGGAGGAAGATGCCGTGATCTCCGAAGCGGCATTGGCCTCCCCTCGCACTGTCCCGATGAAGGTGCCCAAGCGGGCAGCCACCCAGACCTTTCGGATTGCATCGAGGTAGGGCCAGTGCCTATGTATATGTGTGTCGCTGTTTCTGCTCTATAGCTAATCTTCATGTATTTTGGCTTGTAGGGTGGCCAGAGTTGATCTTCCTCTGGGGCCATCGGCGGATCAATCACTGTCGACTTCGGCCGTAGGGGCCAATCCATCAGGCACTAGGGAGACTGAGTGCCAGCGGCTACGGCGCTCAAGGAGGGTGGTGCGGCTTCCGCTGGTGTGGGCACCATGGATCTGGAGGTAGTGCCAGCCTTGGCCCCAGGCAGTGAGGACGCTTCTGTGGCGTCGGAGGTGGCGGCGGTTAATCCTTTAATAGATGGGTTGGCCACCGAGGAGGCCATTGTTCCCCCGGTGAAGGGAGCGGTGGTCGAGGATGGCGGTGTGTCTGGTGCGGTGCTCGAGGTGGAGGGCGTCGATCTCCTGGGGGAGCCACTCTGGCCACCCAACCCCTAGCCCCAATGATGGAGGATGGTAGTATGCACCGGATGCCGGCCGTGTGGTGACCCTCGAGGCCGAGGTCGAGTCGCTCCATCGTAAGCAAGATGAGCTCTTGGCTCAGAATGCTAAGCTGTCTCTTCGAGCTGCTACGACGGAGACTTCAGCGGTTGGTGCAGTGATAGCGGCCGACAATGCCAACCGGATGGCAGAGAAGGTTGATCGCCAAGTAGCGGCTTTGAGGACCATGGCTGAGGAGGCAAGGGAAGCCGAGAGGGCTACCCGGTGGGCCCTCGACGTGGCAAAGGAAGCAGCAGACTCATCCACCGCCGAATATCGAAGTAAGCCCTTCTCGGGTCACTGCCTTCTGGACCTTTGTGTTCAATTTCTTGGACTTAGTCTTTATTGATCTTCTAGTCATTGGAAGGTGTGATCCAGACCGTGCCCGCATCGGGGAGCTCGAGGAGGAGGCGATCGAGGTTCACGTGGTCATCGAGCACACGTACTCGCTCCTAGTTGAGGACGCCGATGTGGAGTTTTGGGAGAAACTTGAAGGGTTTGAGACCCAGCTTCGCCTCCTTGTCGATGAGGCATTGAGAATTGAGGCTGAACAGGCCTTGGTTTACGCCCGGGCCCACTTCCCGTCGACAGATCTTCGTAGCTAGAGCACGAACTGCTCGCTGAGACGACCGAGGACTAGGCCGGGGTGTTCCAGCAAGAGGTGGAGGGTATCGCCATAGCGATAGCTGAATACCTTTAGTTTCTGCCTCCTTATAGGACCGAAACTAGCGACCAGAGGGGGGTGAATGGGCGCACACAAAAATACAGCGGAAAAATCAAACTCCTGAAACTTGAGTATCGGACTTGCAAGCGACTCAATAAGATTCAGTCCAAGACTAGACAAGTAAAAGTCACACCTGACAAGTCGATACTAAAACTTCAGGAAAAACTTCATTAAACCAAAATGTCCGACTTGCAAGTGACTCAATAAGATTATGCACAAGACTGTGCCACAATAGTCATACCAGGCAAGTCAAAACACAACCTCCACGGATAATCACTGGAACACAGCAACTACAGGAGAAATACTAGTATCGATCAGGATGCGTTCATGAGGGAAACAGACGTTCTCATAAAAGGAGAAACACGCAAAACGCTCTCATGCAAAATATCGTATACTTGTAATTTGGCTAAGTCAACAATCAACATATATTGCAGACCCTCTCAAGTAAATCAACAAACACTTGACATCCACTTGAACACACAGAAAAATATTCGCGGTGTAATCCAAAAATCAAATGCTTACAGACATTCTATCAAACACCTAACTTGCAGTGCAAATTTCTTATAGACATTTCATCAAATAAGTGGTGTGCACAAGAGGTATACTGCAATCTTGATGGAGAAGATGGCTAGAGAAGCTCGCTGCTGTGCCGTGCCGTCGCCGTGCCGTCGCCGTGCCGCTACCGTCGTCATCGATGTCACCGCCGCAGTCACCACGCGCTAGACCGCTCTGTGCGCCGTGCGCGCGCGCTGTTCACGCTGGCCACGCTCTACGTGCGTCGC
>KE372923.1:30271-47093 GCA_000418225.1 Zizania latifolia
AAACTCTTGGAAAATTCTAGTGTTGAAAGTAACACACAGGATTGTGTATAATCCCTAGTGTCGGAATAATTCTCACACACGGAAAGCTTGCGCGCGAATGGAATTTACAATGGCGGCAATGTAAAATCCGTAGGCGGGGAACTGCTTTACATTGCTGTGTATACCATGATACACTCAGGAAAAGTCTGGCGCGAAGCGAAATAAGTCCCGTGCACATTTTCGCCTGGCACTTTTTCCCCAATTCCTCCCGACGGCGCGCACACACACACACGTTTTTTTCCCTTCTCTTTCTGTAATGACAAGACTATATTAGTATGCTTGGGATTCGATAATTAGCTCAAACATGTTTGCATGATCTGCTCATACTAATATTCTGCTACTTTTTATATCTTACTAATTTTTAGGCTTCATTCAGATCAGTTAATTCTGACACCACCCCTGCTTGCATCGAATCACAAGGTCCTGTAATTTCCAACTAAGTCTAAGTAGTGTGACCATAAACAATATTTATGGTTGGTTATTTTTTGGAAAATTTCGAGCAAAGCTAGCTTTTAGAATTGGGTTTATAACTTCTGTATATGTGAATGAGATAATTATACGTAATGGTTGTTTAGAAATTGTTGGGTTGGCTGTTTGGAATGTTAGACAGACTGATGTATATTGTTTTTTGGAAGATCTAGAGCAAAGCTTTTGGAATTGGGTTTATAACTTTTGTATATATGAAATTATATGTACTACTGGTTGTTTAGAATTAGATTTATATATGGTTGGCTGTTTGGAATGAATCTGGACAGATTTGTTGATTGCTTGGAATGTATTATGGACAGATTTTTGGTCTGGTGGAGTGCTGTGCATTTTTTGGTCTGGAATGCTGAAATTGTGAACAGAATGTTTCCCGTGTGTCAAGGGCAATTCCCGAGTGCCGTAGCGCACAAGAACTATCCCGAGTGTCATTGGGGCACAGCAAGTTTCTCGTGTGTTAAGAGAGGTCTTATCCAATCAAGTCATACATATACATATACATGAATATAAGCTGAAAATCCTGTCTAGTCTTATTGATAACGATTCACAATTCAATTAGCCATCATCACACTCAAATCCAAAGACTAGCTTAAACCAAAATTTACAGACAAGGTATCATCTTCTACGGTACAATTTACAGACAAGGTATCATCTTCTACGGTACAACGTTGCAAGATTCACTTAGGCTCCACCCTGGTCGACGGAAGCCCGCCGCCGCTGTAGTCCGACGGGCTGTCGCCGTCGTACGGGTGGCGCGGCGTCCGGCTGGTGTAGCTCATGGAGCCCGACGCCGACTCGGCGACGGCCCCCGCGCCGGCCATCTTGACGATCCGCTCGATCTCGCCGACGGCCTCGCCCATGGACGGCCGGTCGACGCCGGACTCCTCGACGCAGCGGAGTGCCAGGTCGACGTACTGCTCCAGCCCGGCCAACGCCGACGAGGCACCGAGCGCCGGGTCCAGGAGCTCGTGCAGCCCGTACATGTCCTTCCGCCGGTCCACCGCCGCCTTCACCTCCCGGACGATGTACCGGCCGCGCTCCAGCGGCTTCCTCGCCGTGACCATCTCCAGCAGCAACACCCCGAAGCTGTACACGTCACTCTTATCCGTCAGCTGCTGTGTCATGTAGTACTCTGGGTCCAAGTACCCCTGCCAAGCCACGTCGACACGTGTCAGCATCATTGACATGATCAGGGAAAAAAAATGAAGATTTTTGGATGAACTGGGTCGGAAACAGAAAAACAGTTCAAGCTTCTGGGTCTCAACTGATGAGACAGAAAACAGCTTAAGCCTTTAGGTAAACTGATTGATAAACACAAAATTGTGCGTTTGATATAGCTCTAAATTTAAATATGGAGTTACGGAGCTGAGGTAAGATAGTTCCACAAAATTGATATAGCTCTATATCTGCTCTGCTGTTAAAAAATTAATAATTTAGTAGCGTTTAGTTTGTCTTGAACTCTTAAAAAAGATCGGGAACAGAATTCTGAGAACACTTATACTCACCATTGTGCCCTTAACTTGAGTGGTGATCTGGCCACGGCCGTCCTCGCCGAGAAGCTTGGAGAGGCCAAAGTCGGAGACCTTGGCGTTGAGCCGCTCGTCGAGGAGTACATTGCTTGACTTGATGTCTCGGTGGATGATCGGAGGGTCGGCGAGCTCGTGCAGGTAGGCAATGCCCTTCGCCGCGCCGAGGACGACTCGGAGCCGCCGCTTCCAGTCCAGCCGCACGCCGGACTTCCCTGAAGAAGTGTGTGCACCATCAATCTCAGAATTCACCTTACATTTTCGCATTGAACTTGAACAAGAAGAAGAAGAAGAAGAAGTTGCACCTGTGAGGCTCTCCTTGAGGGTGCCATTGGGGACGTACTCGTAGACGAGCATCTGCTCGCCCTGGTCGAAGCAGAAGCCGACGAGGCTGACGACGTTCTTGTGATGAACCCTGGACAAGAGCTCGATCTCAGTCCTGAACTCGAGGTTACCCTGCAAGGACCCTTGCTGGGATCGCTTCACAGCAACCAGCTGCCCACTGGGAAGTGTTCCCCTGTAAACCTGCAGCGATCAACAGCTCTGAACATTGCAGGTTCTGAACATGTCAATGCAGGAAATGATACATCAGCAGCGGTGTTCGCAACGGCTGCTTTACCTTCCCATAGCCACCGGTGCCGATGTCATTGGCCTCTGAGAAGTTATTGGTGATCTTCTTCAGCTCGTCGAATACGAACATGCGCGCGCCTCGCACCTGTGGAGCAGTACTAGTGATGGTGCTCTTGATATCCCAGGAAACTGCAGATGATTGCATGCCGTTGTGATGCACCAGTCAGAAGACGGTAAGGAACACTGTAGATGGGTTAAACTGGATGAGATATTGAGATGTTCAACAGTGCTAACCAAAAGACTGGCTCCTCTCTTCAGTCTGCTTCGGCTTGCTCTTCCTTCGGATGATGCAGACAGTGAACGCAAGCAATGCTGCAACAACAGCTGCACCTCCAGCTGCAACCCCGACGATAAGCGGGATGCGGTTCTTCTTCGATTCAGATGTTTGCAACAACCCTGTGTTCATGAATGTGATTCATCAGACAAATGAGCAACAGGAGATACCACCTAAAGTGCAGTTTCGGAATGAATGGATGAATCAATGACCCCTTACCACTTGAAAAGGAGTAAGTCTGTCCAAGGAAGTAGTACGGGCCGAAAACAGGAGGCGGCTTGTATGTCTGGTTGCTCAGGATGAAACCAATGGCAGAAATGTCTTGCTCACCAAACTGAACCTTGCCACTGGGAAAGACTTCCAAGCTCATCTGCAAGTTGTTGTTCGTGTCAACCAACATATCATGGATAGCAACTGTGTCCACCGGGAGACTGAGGTTCAAGAACTTGGCTTTCATTGTCTGCTCCAGCAGAAGAAAGTACGGGGCATTGGTCAGGTCAGAAAATCCTGGTGATCTGAAGAAGAGTGTGCCTCTGTATGGCACAGAGCAAATGCAGTTTGGGCTCAGCGCCTGGCTTGAGGAGCATGTGGGCTGCAGGCCAGCACAGTTGAAGGCAGTGCTGTATGGCTGCAATGCCGGATTCGATTCTCCGGTGGCTTTGCACAGTGCACCGTTGCTGTCCCCTTGGTTGCAAAATGGATTTCCTGACAACCTGCGAACAGTGGTGAATCAGTCGGAGCACTGAAAGTGGTAGCAGAAATGAAGTGTTTCTCACATTAGTGTCTTCTTGTACTGTGCTCCTGCTCCCAGAGTGACTGCTGTAATATCATTGTCCCGCAGATCAATCAGTTGGAGCTGTTTACTGAAATCTGCCGTATTTAGCGTGCCGTTCAAATGGTTGCGTCGAAACCTCCTGCAATTGTCAGGAAGAAATCACTTAGCTGAATGTGAATTACAGTATTTGTATTTATCAGTTTAGATAGCATTGTTTTGTAAATTAGCGAGCAATAACTACTCACAGTGTCTGAATTGCAGGGAGACTGAAGAGACCTTTTGGTAGCTCCCCACTGATGCCCACTTTTTCTAGGTACCTGGAGCCAGTGGAAATTCAGACAAAACTTCTTGATGAAGTAGCAGGAGATAGCAGAGAAGAGAATTGGACAAAATATTGCTGATGAAGTAGCACAAGAGAGCGGAGAGGAGAGAATTACAATGAAGTCAAAGACGGTAAAGTGGTGAACCAGGTGGTCACATCAGATGTCCTGAAGCTGTTGTTGCTCATGTCCCTGTGACAAAATTGCAAATCAGTAGAGGAAACCATCCAGAAAATTACGTAGCATGATAATTGCAAGTCAATTCTTGTTTTCAGATTGGAAGGGGTTGAGTCATCACTTACACAAAACTGAGCGAGTTCATTCCTGTCAGGTCTGGCAGTGGACCAGTAAGATTGCAGTTTGCTAGATGGCTATTGCCAAATGAAAAGAATAGAGAGTAGAATATTAATATTCAGAATTGGTACTGAACAAAAGCAGAGATAGGTAGTCAACTTACAATTCTGCAAGCCTGGTTAGGTTGTTGAGGTTGATAGGAACTGGTCCGGTCAATTGGGCATTGTTATCAAAACGCCTGCATCGATCGAATTTCATGACAAAGTTAGCAGTGTCATTTTCTGCATTTCTTTTCACATCCATAGTATGCACTTGTACTTACAGAACTTCCAGCGTTGCAAGAAGTCCTAAAGTAGAGGGGATGCTACCGGAGAATTTGTTGTTGTCAAGAAGCCTGGATCATATAGAATTATGGATGGAAGAAATCAGTCTCAGGTCTCAGTTTCACAACAAGAATCTAACACAATTATGAGCTCAGGAATTTAGTCAATCGTACAGATGTATCAGTTTCATATTCGAGTTGAAAATCTGGCTAGGTATGGTGCCAGAGAGCTGATTCATCCCGAAGTGGCTGCAAAAAAAATGCATATGCAGATTCATCAGGCCACAGACAAAGGAGATGAAAAAATTCATGACCTCAATAAAAAAGATGGTAATGTACTTACAAGTGCTTAGTATTTGTGAGATTATCCAACCCAGGACTTGTCCCATTGAAAATGGGAAGTCCTCCAGTTAACTGATTGTCAGCCAGATCAAACCAGTACAGCTTTGAGAGGCTGCCAAGTGATGGAGGTATGGTGCCAGTAAACTTGTTGGAGTTCAATGATCTGCAGATGAACAATCCTTTTTAAGAGCGAAATGTACAATCTTATCACACTGAAACTATGTGCAGAAATACTGTGAGGAGACATTACTATGTGAAAAGTTGATACATAAATTGATAAATATAGAATAAAGCTTAGGTATTATCGTTTTAAAATAAAACTTGAAACCAATAATCCCTTGTGTTATTGAAATGAAGCACACCACACCTGAGAATTCAATATTTCCTAGTCATCAAACAAGATAACCTTACATCCTCCATAACAAACATACTTGAATTATCCCAAAAGAGAAAAGAATAATGGCATCATCCTTCTCTTTCTGATTGTTCAGGTCAGATTCTTAAATTCTCACAAAATTATGTGTGCATGACAAAGTACTGAACGATTCGGTTATTTGTAGATTGGAAAGAGGCCAATCACTGGGAGTTAGTAAGACAGAAATGACAGAAATATCTAAAAAACCAATCCATAGTATTTTATAGCTGGAAAGTCTAATGTTAGATATATAGTTTAGGAAACTCATTCTGTGCTTAACAGAAGTTCAGAGCTTGCAAATATATCCTTATGTATGGAAAATTTCCAGCCACAGGCCTAAGATATTAGACAATGATGGATAATCAGGTATGAGCTCCTTACAGAAATATCAGGTTTGAGAGCTGGCCTATCTCCTTTGGTATTTCACCAGAAAAGCTGCAGCCAACAAGAATTCTGCAGAGAAATGAGAGAGAGCACAAGTCAGACAAGAATCCATGCAGTGCAGGTAGTATACTATTAAACTGAACTTGTCCAAGTTTACTACTCACAAGTTTTGGAGCTTGCTCAAGGTTCCAATGGTTGCAGGAAGGGGGCCACCCAATTTATTATTGTAGGATAAATCCCTGAAACAAGAACAGAAGCGTTTCATGAGTTTGCATACCACCCCAAATTCCAATCTTCCAGCTCTCATGTTTACACATGATTTTCAGTCTTTGGTGCTCAAACTAGAGAGGGAAGAAAATACATACAGGTACTGCAATTCAGTCAAGGATTGAATGTCCCCAGAAAGTGTCCCAGAGAATCCTAAGCTTGACAGTCTTCTGTTGAACACCATCAAAGGAGAAGAGCACAACAGTAAGTGACATTTTTAATCATATTTATACATGATTTACAAGGTAAATCACTCCATGGTCATATTAAAAATCTCTGATGCTGATACTAACATAGAAGTGACCCGGTTCCCGGTGCAAATTATCCCGACCCACTTGTCTCCGCATGGATCATTGCCAACCCAGTTCGATGGTCTCGGGTCCCAATTAGCTGCAATCCCGCTGAGACCAGAAGCTGCAGATATAGACAAGACGAACAGCAGAATGAGGAAAAATTAGCATTGCAAAACAAAGGCTGAAGAAGAACTGAAACTATACATACTGTCTTGCACGTTAGTATCGGCCAAAATGACCAAAGCCTGAAGAAGAACACTGAACAAGAAGATAACCCATGGCCATGGAGAAACCTCCATTTTTGGGCAGTTTCTCTCCCAATCTCTCTCTCTACCTCTCTTTCTCTTCAGCTGTCACTGAAATGCTTTTAACAGCTCATCTTTTGTAAGGTCAGAGGCTCCGGTTGCATTGCAACATGCTGGATTAGTTGTTGTTGTTGTAAGGTAGGAGAGGAACACAAAATTGTATGTATATACATCAAGAACTGGTCAACACGCATAAATGATCCAACAAGTAGCATGCGTACCAACTAGGTGGAGAAAAACTGAGCAAAGGAAGGGAGAAGCAGACCCAGATGGAGTCAACGGCTGTGCAATTTGCATCAAGAAAAGGACATGATTAATTTCTTAATTTTAGCATTTAATTTAATTATGTTGGTGTGACATCTCATAATAGGATAGTCTCTGAGGGAGAAAAGGTTGAAGAGGATGTGCATGCGAGACTTTGACCCAAACACAAAGGGACAATATTGCAGGTCCATGGATGTACGGACAGTAGTGAAACTGAGTAAAGATATGGATGCTGTAATTGCTCCACGTCTGAATATCTGATTGTTTTGTTTTTGTTCTTTTGTGAGAGCATTTTAGTTGTTTATCACCAGCATGAGCTCAACCCACTACAGACCAGCTCAGGCACACATAACACAAATGGCAGAAATATATCCCTCTCCTAATGGTCCTAGCTAGCTCTTAATTGGTTGAAGACAAGTTGGCACCATCCTAGCTGACTGGTTCTATGGATTAAATCTTAATGGGGTATTGATAGTAGATGCATGCATTTACATTGGGACTGATCCAACCAAGTCTTTAGCTGCAGGTCTTCAAGACATGCTACACATAATCCTTATCTATAGGGTTATTTGAGAGAGATTTTGGCAGCTTTAGGTATTACTACATCTGAAACTTCTCTAAACAGTTCAGATTCTATACTTAGATTATAAAACTAAATGACTATAAAATCTAAAAATAAACTAACATCCAGAAGCTGAGAAACACTGGTTCCTACAAATCCTTACTAGCTGTTTGGTTGCTAGCCACAGTTTGTCACAGTTTGCTACACCTAAGGTTAGATAAGTTTGACCAATTTGGCAGGTATTTGGTTGCTGCCACAGTTGTGGTAAAATTCCCTTCGGCTCCACATATTAATGACTTAAAAAAGTGTGATAAGATTTTTTTAGAGTTACTAAGGTGTGGTAAAGAATTTGATAACCTTAATTTAGATAAATGTGACAACTTTTTTGTAAACGGTGACTAGCAACCAAACAACCCCTAAAGCTTCCCCAAAGAGTTCCATATATAAATCGAACCAATTCCGGGTCAAATTTTATAATAGTGATTCACACCATGTAAACTGGGACTGTTGTAAATTTGACATTTCAAGTTCTTCCATATACTTCAGTGAAAGGCAATCTCTTTCCAACATCAGCAGATGGTGATTGCATACATAATTTACTGGTGCTAGAATATTATTTGGTGAACTGGAAGCCAATACACAAGATCTTCGTCATGCCGACCATGTCAGTTGCGACAAATTGCTCCAATAGTTGATGTTGGAGTTCTATACAAGGTCCTATGTTGTTCTTTCTCAAAGGAAAGGGATGTAATCCAGTAAGATTTGACAAGGAATTTGAGTAATAATACTTTGAGCATTTGTTATCAATATCCTTGCAGCTTCTCTGTTTTTTTGTTATTCTCTGGAATTTTGGGACTCGATAGAAGTGCAATATTTGAAGGCAACTTAAACATAGTTTTCCAAAGAATTTATCTTTGTTTTATGGATTTGTTACAAACTCTCCAACAAAATGGTATAGCCAGCGTTTGCACTTCCAATTTGAAAATTGTATTGAGTTGACTGAAATTATGGATGTTCCATCTGAAAGCGTTCAAGAAAATTTTAAATCAGAACAATAATTTTTAGATGAATTTTAAAATTAAACAATAAATTTTTCTTTTTTTACATTTTAAAGTTTTGGTCTGAAATTGCAAACCATGGTCCACCCTGAAGTCGTTCATTCAATGAAAAAAATCCGTTTTTATTATCAAAGTATGACTGAGCACTTGAATTAATTCTGCTCATGTTCCAATTACTGAACCGGAATTTCACAGATTCAAAACATCTGTTAACCAATCTCTGATATATTTAGAATGAGCAACATTTGGCATTCAACCAAAATGACACTATTCCTGGAGAGCCACATTCTGAAACACTGTCCCTCTTGCACAACATCAAGCTTGATTTTAGCATGAAGGTGCATCTGGTTGATTTTTAGGAAGCGCAGCCTGAAATGCAGGGATTTCCATGTACGTGTCATGGAGTCTTGCCAAAATTGGGTACTTTGTCTGCAAGAACACAAAATTTTATTGCTGCTAGTACTGAATCAAGTAGGATGGAAACACTCATTGGCAGAAGGAATAGCAGAGGAAAGTTATGTACAATATCAATTTGGAAGCGGTTTATGCCGGCATGGATCTGCGGTGCTAGGAACACATCACCCTGTGCGCAAAGCATAAAACATTATATTGATTCAAAATTCATTGCAGAATGAACATATATATTATGAGATGACATATTCAGAAGGTTGGCTGTCTATCTGATATGCAGCTTGGAAGCTCATTTCCTTTTTTTCCCTAGTAATCAAGTGCGGATCCAAAATTTCAGATTAATGGTATCATTACAAACTTGTCAACTAACGATCACGGCTAATAGTAGGACATTAAGGTCATCATGCAGGCTAGTCTACTGCCATCAACACTAAATTAGAAAATAATACGTGGGCGGTAAGGTATTGTTGTCCTATGACACCACGACTTGAACTTTGGATCCACACCTGCTCCTAAACAAAATTCTTTTAAATAAATTTTCTTAAGTGGAACTGCAGCTCATTTCAGAGCGATTGATCAAGGGAAAAAGGGAAAGCAACATGTATCAATAAAGAAGCATTGATTAGGAAAACAAACCAATTGAACTTCGTCCCCAGTAGCATATTTAGAGTTGCATCCTTCCAGAAGCTTTTCAATAGCTGAAGCAAAGAGTAAGGGCAAACCACGATGGAACTGTAAGTATTGCCGAAAAGGATAAAATTGAATAGCAGCTAGCTTCTTGTAACTTTAAAATAAATGAGCTTTTCAACTGATTTACATTCAATTTACAATACTGCAGTAGGTATTACAACAATAACATGTACATGTTATCTTACAACTTCACACACTTCTACAACACTTCCTAGAAGATATCGATAAAAAGTAAACATAATATAGAACAAATAAATATATCTCACTCAGATTTATTTTAGAAAAAAATACATTGCATACTGGTGGGAAATAACAAACCTTTGAAGCCCTTATCAGTATAACGCTGGACTATCTGAAGACTCTCATTGGGGCTCAGCTTACCCTCATGCAAACCCTGTAAATTAGTTCAATAAATTAATATTATATAAGCACCATTACACTAATACTGAAATTAGTTTCAACAACAAAAACTTGTCAGGTTGGTAAAACTCACGATTACAGCATAAGACTGAAGAGGTTGGATGCTTGAACAAACTATGTTTGTGATCTGCAACAAGAAGGGAACACGCTTATTTGAATGGAGTGCAAATAAAAATATGCTGAATGACATTTATATTTTGGCATATTCGCATTCGCGTGGCTATAAAAGTGTCAACTTATGGATAGTATATGTGCAAACAAAACACTGAAAGTTTAAAGACTGAATTATGATCAAAGACCTTTTTATTCAGTACAGCAACCCATTTTTCATGACATTGGACTAGGGAAATCTTATGCACAGATACTTTTCCATGTAGCAAGACATAAAGACTTTGAACTGGACATGTACCTGAAGATTAAGAGCTTTCTTTTTGAGATCCTTAGGGAGGAGAGCATTTTGAGGATATTTATCTTCAAGATACTGTTTTGATTATAAAAGAAATAAAGTTGTCAATGACTAACAGACACGTTGGCATGTTAAGGAATAAATCCATGAGGAGAAAAGGACAAGGCAATAGATATACTCACCAATGCAATGGCGAGAGAATCAGAAACAACTATGTCTCCATCTACTAATGCTGGTATGTATTTCATCGGATTGATTTTTTCATAGTCTACAATTGAAAATCATAATAATATGTTAAACCTGAACTAAAAAAATACAATAGTAACTTGTGAACAGAAAAGGTACTAGATAGGAGGAAGCAATGACAGTGAAAGCATTTCATTGTTCGTTACAAAAGAGAACTTGCTGAATTGATCAATAACACTACAATTTCAATGTCTAGGAATCATCTCTATGCAGTCAGGAAGGGATTTTAAGTGACAAGCGAGTCCTACTGAGGCATTAAGCATCTACAATCACATCATATTTTCAGTCACTGCATCAACTCAGACAACAACGGTCATCCTTTTTATATGTCGTCGATTCCCAACGCAGAAATGGAATGGGTGTTGTAATATACCGGAAGTGTGTTTGGGTTCTTTGATTACCTGGATCTGTCCGAGGATCGACTGATTTGTACTCATAATCCACACCTTCAGCACATAAAAAATATTTTATTTAGTTTATTCAACTATAAGAGCTTACAATACATATAATCTGATAAAGAAGTATGCTCCAAGTTTGTGCATCTATCAAGTTTAATCAGTTTTTAACTGTGAATTAGTTAGTTGTCGAATAAACGCTTCCACAAGTCTGCATATTATCAGGTTTTCTAGACAGAAATTTTGCACAAGTAAACTGTCAGCTGTGTCAGGAGCATCAAACTAAACAAAATCAACTGCATACGTGATCCCTTTTCTTCTTTAGTATATGGTTACTTTTGCATAACTGCCACTGTACTGAGCTACCCCTAAACAGATGAAGTTCAGACTTTCAGTAAATAGATAACGCTACACCTGACGGTTTCAGGGCTTAAGAGTTAAGACTGTATACAGCATGAAGAGGACATGTCCTCTTTGACCTTCTTAGCTAAATCACTAGGAGTTCACTGCACCACAAACTAATTTCTTAAGCTCAGTGAGGCCAAAGGATCGACCAAAACTACAATCAAGCAACCAAGATCCGATAGCTCGAAGTGCTCACCTTTTAGGTTGAGAGCGATATGGATGCGGTGAGAGCAAGAGCTGATCCAGGCACCGTACAGGACTGGCTTCGGCGACGCCATTGCTGGTACCTGCTCCTCCTCGACTAGCAACCAGCAGATGAATTAGCAGAGAAGAAGAATCAAGAGTAGATGAAGCAAGAAGGAAAATTTGAGGACGATTTATGATAAGAATAAACTGACTTGGATGTAGATGTCGTCTTTTGGCTAGTAAGTGTGAGCACAAGAGATGAAGAGGACAGGAGAAGATACTGACGAGTGACTAGGTCTGAATACCTCAGAATATCATATGAGTGGAGCCTGTTGGATTGATCTGTAGGCTAACTGTCATGGCCTGGTCAGCAGGAGGTGGGCCTCACCACACCCCTGGGCCAGGACCATGCACAGCCATGCAAATCAGTGCGCACGACAGCAAAAAATGCATGCGCAACAACCACAAAACTGAATTATGAATTTGGCTCTGATCGGGAGCCTTCCTCCTTTAGTGGAACCGTCCCCGAGTCCCCAGCGACATATAAAGAGGGGAGCCGCTGCACGTGCGAGGTGGTGACGACCTCATGTGTACATTAGACCGATCCTAAAAGACGCTGGAGGGAATCCATAGTGCTGTTTCGGGCCAGTGTAGATACATGCCAGAGGAAAGAAAGGATCTACGCCGACAAACTACTTCAACTCAAGAAATGGCTTCTACATCTTCCATTCCAGGTATGAGAATTATGATTCCGCATTAAGGTGTTCATTCGTTAGGCTAAATTGACGATTCAATTCATTAGATAAGTTAACAGAGCCTACAAGATATCCAAAAAGTCAGGGAGATGTAGTCACCTTGGATAAAAACAATGATAGTTCTTCACGTCAACATACCCTTCTCTTTTTCTTTTATCAGGGCAACATTTTTCATCTTTTGCCTGAAGAAATGTTTTTTTTCCTTTTGGCATTTTGTTCTTCAGGTCAGGATGACAAAGTTTATTCAGGAACAGTTGAGATGCTTACATGTGTATCCATATTCAATTCTGCATACGTCAGTGCGTAAGTATGTGTGCATCATCAATGGACTAATCACACGTACTGCACAGTTACATCCCTGGGATGGATAATGTTGTTTACACTTTACACTGAACATTCTACTCTGCAATTACATGTATGGCAGTCATGAATATCAACATACACGGTTGGAATGGAATCCTGGTTATTGTGATACTGGTTCATCTGGCTGGTTTTGAGGAACTGCGGCTTGAACAGCATTACGTACATGGTGCGCAGACCTCTTGGAGTCTAAGCCAAAGTAAACTTCCACTACCAAACTAAATAGGAAATTGATAATATACGTTTCTGAAATTGCGTTTGACCTTGCTTCCAAGATACCGGAGAAAATAGCAGCTTTATTAATCTGTATATATCACTTAAAAACCCATACACTTTATTAATTGCCAAAGCATCTCAGCGGAGCTGCAACTTTCAATTATCAGGACGAAGGTGCATCTGGCTGGTTTTCAGGGACTGCAACTTTAAATGCCGGGAGTTCCATGTAGGCCTCATAAAATCTGGCCAGGATAGGATATTTTGACTGACATAAACAATAATAATTACCATCATTAGTTTCTGAGCAAGAGGTCTAAAAATTTTCTCAAGAGCAATGATGGTTCTAAAGTTAAGACTATGATAAGTTCCTTACCATATCAATTTGGAAGCGTGTTATGCCTGCATGGATCTGGGGCGCTAGATACACATCCGCCTGTCCACAGGAACAGACTAGTCAGTAACTTACGGTGTATAGTGCAGTGAAGAAACAAAGGAAATACTAAATTGTTTATCATCTATTGAAATATATGTATGACTGTTAGAGTCAGATTGGTTTATAGCCGCAGAAGGCCCAAACAAGGCACGGCAGAGAGTTCTTAGGGATGTCAGATTAGTAATAGTATCTATTCTATTTTCAGCAGATAATTTTAGCAACATATCTATATAGATTCTATATGAGTTGATCCCTTTCCTTGGCCTGTCCGAATAGGATTTGGGGATCTCCCCTATATATGTATCAGCAAACTCATTGAATAAAGCATAGAAGAATTCAATCTGATTCCTCATCCTGTTCTCTATTTTCCCATCCTGTTCCCTGGTTCTTGATTACCTCAACGTGTCGGCAATCACGGCAGATCCTGACCAGCTACAGCCGGCGGCCAGGCCTCTGGTGTCCCACAGATATACCCTTCGTTCCCAGCCAGCATCCCATATCCACTTGGTATCAGAGCCGATGGCTTCTGGTGATTCCGAGTCTTCAACAGCGACAGCAGGAGACGAAATGAAGAAACTTCAGCATGACATGGCGGCTGTTCTCAGCCATCTGTCGCTGCTGGCTTCCAAGGCAGACCTCATGGACCTCATCCGCAATGTGGCAGTGGTCACGGCTCGGGTCACCACGTTTGAGCAATTCGTTGGAGGTTCAGCGGCATCAACAAATTCAGGCGCCCCACATTTGGGGGGAGGAGGGCTCCTGGTACCACCAGCAGGCAATAATCCATCCCTTAACAACCACTGTGCAAACGACAGAAACAGCAGCAACAGTGGGCATGCCGAGGTTTTACAAGCTAGAATTTCCAGCAACAGTGGTGCAAACAGGCTCGATGGAGGCATATATTGAGTGTTTTTTGGCGCTGGCAAGCCGTGTTAATGATCCCGTCAGCGAGCAGCAGCAGGTGCAGCTATTCGTGGCAGGGTTACAGGAGGACATCGGCATGGATGTTGAGCTGCAGAGGCTGGAAAATCTGCAGGAGGCTATGAGTCTGGCAAGGGCTTATGAAAAGAAGGCCCTAAAGTTTGGCAGTGGCGTCTGTACAGCAGGCAGGACTTTCCAGCAGGCCAGCTCAGTCCAACCAGCAACTTCTATGGTTAATACATCTGCAGATTCAGTAATCAATACAGCACAACGCCAATTCCGCCATTTATCTCCCGCTGAATTAGCCGAGCGGAGTCGACAGGGCCTGTGCTATAACTGTGATGAGAAGTTTGTTCGGACATAAATGTGCCAGGCTCTTCTATATTGAATGCGATGATGATGATGTGGCCGAATGGGAGACTTCAGCGGATGATAACACCGAGACTCCAGAACCTCAAGTCTCGCTCAACGCTCTCTGGTGTGGGCAGCGCTAGCACAATGCGGCTACCAGTTCATATTGCCGGTAATCCCGGTATGCACCTAGTTGTGCTAGTGGATTCAGGATTGACCCATAATTTTCTGCAGGCTCAACTTGTTGGTCGCCTAGGTCTCATACCTGAACCAGTTCGCCGGGGGCTACAAGTGGTCGTGGAAAATGGAGATCGGCTTGGTAGTCCTGGTTTGTGCTGCAGTTTATGCTTAGGTATTGGGGGATAAATATGATGAGTAACTTAATAATGTCTGGAGGGAAAACCATATGTAAACGGTGATCCTGAAATTAACTACAAGGGTGCACTTTTGTTTATGAAGTAAATTGTCAGAAGAAAACAAGTGTCTGTCAAGAAAATATCTTCAGTTAAAAACACATACCAATTGGACTTCATCTCCAGTAGCATATTTACTGTCACATCCTTCCAGAAGTTTTTCAATTGCTGAACAAATCCAGTGAAGAGTAAGAGTGGACCAGCATAGAACTCAGCAAATAATAGGTAAGGCAAGGAGAGTAGGAAATATATATGAAAGAGGAAAACATTCTACTGTACTAGGTACTACAAGAAACTATATCATTCTATTGCACTTTCTTCTGGCCTTGGCTTCAGGCAGTGTCAAAAAATGTGTACTTGAGGACAAAAACGATAATAAGTGACAAAGAGCCTTAATAACAGAGGTGGGAAATAAAACCTCTAAATCCCTTATCGGTGTAATGCTGAACTATCTGAAGGCTCTCATTGGCACTCATTTTGCCATCAGCTAAACCCTACAAAAGTTAGTGTAGAAATAAGTTTGAGCATGAATAATACTTAAAAGGGATGATATTTTATCAAAATAACCAGCTGTAGCCTGTAGGTCAACTCACAATTACGGCATAACATTGAAGAGGTTGGATGCTCGAACACACTATGTTTGCAATCTGCAGCAAGTAAAACACATCCATTATTTTTTATTACGAAGGTCATGAGTTACAGATAAAGGCTTACATTGAAACGAGTAAAAGACAACTGGCATTCTATATACACAATCGAATTGTGCCGTTGGTCCTTTGCTCCTTTATATTAGTACAATTTAGTAATGTTAAGCACAAATTCTAACATGAAAAATGTATTCGATCAAAACCCTTGATAAAATGCTTACCTGCATGTTAAGAGCTTTCTTTTTGAGATCTTGAGGTAAAAGAGGAGGCTGGGGATATTTGTCTTCAAGGTACTTCTCAAAAGAAAGCAAGACTTCTTGTTACTAATATTAGAGATATGAATTAAGAAGATCAAGTACTGAAATCCACAGCTTACAAATATGATTGCAAGAGAGTCAGAAACAATGAAATCCCCATCTACTAATGCTGGAACATACTTAATTGGATTGATCTTTTCATAATCTGCAATGTGATCACATTTAGAACAATCAAAGCAATGTATGAGCAGCAATACAGACTCATGGATCATTATGCTTGAAATCACTAAAATGATCTTTAGGCAGTAAATCAGTGATGGGAATTACAAATATTAGGCAACATGATGTTGATAAACTATCAATCTGCTAATATCATTTATGGCATTGATCGCCATTTTTTGCTGGCATCTATCACATTCACTAAGCCAGTGAGTTGAGCAGTGTAATACAGAAATTTTCTATTACTGACCTGGATCACTCCTTGTCACTGCCCTGTACTCGTAATCGATACCTTCATTATAAATAAATAGTTTAATTAGCTCATAAAAAGTCAAATGCTACGAAAATATGAGGAAGAGCTATCTATCTGTGCTTTTTTAAGTACAATGGGGACATCCAATGAACTGATAACCTCAACCACCACGAACTTACACTCAATCACTAGATTATGTGGATCAGTGGGAGCCCCTAAAAGAATAACCCCACAATATCCTAAAGTTGAACTGTTCAATTTTCAGCTGTATTTTCTGAATGCTGA
>KE372923.1:49808-60140 GCA_000418225.1 Zizania latifolia
TTCGCCCAGCCCACTTGTACACAGTGCCTTTTTCTTTTTATTCTTAATAAAAACCAGCGCAGCCCATTTGGTTACCAGACCGGCCCATTTCGCAATGAATAGTGACTTTCCTTTTTTTTTAGAATTTTCTCATGGGCCAGCCCGCATGTTCAGTGCAGAATAGTGCAGTTTTCATTTTCAGAAAGTGTTTAAACTTCAAGAATTCATATAAAATTTATTTTAGTTCCGATTAGCTCTGTTCAAATTTCTAAAAATCTAAGCTTTAAATTAGCATAGAATAAAAATGTTTTCCCCAAAAAATTTTGTATGCTTTTATTTATGTGATGTTATTTGTACCGTAGTTGCCGACGTCGAATACCCGCAAGAGTACGACCCCGAAGACCCCGAATACTATCCGAATCAAGGCAAGTCTCCCTTTGATCATGCTTGCTCCCATGTTTGTTAATTTAACTTTATACAAATGCATGTTTAGGACACACGCACACATACACTTAAAGTTAATGATGATCGCCCTCGCGATTAAGTCAATTAAACCTAAAATTGTTTCACCTAGCCTATCCTTAAAAATTGAGAACCCTATATTCCTTGTCACCATGATGATTATGACGACTCCATCCTAGTATCGTGATGTGGATTGTCCGTAATCAAAGCTTGTCATTACTCTTACTACATTACATGATTGCAAATGAATGAAGCGTGTGGGTTGAAAATGGGATTTGCAAGATTGTTTTGAAAACCAGTACAGAGTGCCGAGTGTGTTGAAAATGAATATAAAAGAAAGGTGTTTTGGGTAAAACTTGCCATGAGACTTCGTCGCCTTTCGGGGCCCGACTTCAAGTGGCGCATAAGGACCGATTCCTTGGGAAAAACGTCATGCACACCAAAGTGCAACCTTACGGGCATTATGGGGTGTTCCTGGTTGAATATCTAGTGGGTTTAGGATCGCTTGATTGCCAGTAGACGTGAAATGCCCGGGGTGACTCCATGGTTTGTTTATGGGCTGAAGGAGCCGTATGGAATTGTGATGGTTTTGGAGAAAGGTGATAGGGAGAGGAAGTGAGGGGATTTGAGCACCCGCGGGATTTCAGAGGAAAAGGGGGCCGATGACCCACAGATCCTTGGTTGGACCCGTCTATGTGGCAATAGGTTATCCTAGGTCGGCTAGAGAAATGTCTTGTAGTGAACCTCCTATATCGATGGGTATCAGAGTAAGTTCACGACGTAAGGGTAAAGTGTACACCTTCGTAGAAGTATAAAATGTTCGAACAGCCGTATCCGCGGTTATGGGCGCGTACCATGATAGTTGCCCATGCGTAGCGTTTGGTTTTGATTTTTGAACAAGAAAACAAGTTGAGGGTTGGAAGCGTTACCAGAATACGCCCTCGGGGTGTACGGCCAGCCTTTGTGATCGGCAATGAACTTGTGTAGTTCGGGAAGTCTAAAGGCTTCATAGAGAGAGGGAAATGTTCAACCCTAAGATGAGAGATAAAATATGTTTTGGTGAAATGGGAAAAACCTTCCCGATGGAGGGGCAGGCCAGTACCGAAGTAAAGTTAAGAATGTAAAGTTGGAAGGGTTGTTGTGAGAAATGATCTGAAGGATTGTGGTGGAAAATGTGAAGTGATGATGATGAGATGAATGAGTTGGTGTTTTAAAAAACAAACATTACTACTTATTAGTTGGAGGAGGTCGGGACCTCGTCCAATGGGTATGTGACACGTAGTACTTTGAAGTCATTTTATATAAATAAATCTCAGCCACCCTTGTTGACCCACATCTATAAATACTTTCCGAGACTTGCTGAGTACGCTTATACTCACCCCTCTTGCTAACCCCATCCAGAAGATGAAGTCCAGCCAGGAGAAGATGAGTGGTACCCTGAAGGAGAAGAGGACGTCCAAGGAAATAAAGATGAAGATCGTCAGGCGTAGGGTCTCGAGCCTAGTTCCCAACTAAGGAGATGAAGTTGCTTCCGTTAAGACTTAATTTATTTTGCTTCCGCTGAAAGACTTTATGATGTGATGAATTGCCGCGAGAGATGCTTCCTACGGCTTTTGTAATGAACTTGGGCTTGTAAGACTTATGTTGTCGCAATGTGCTACCGTTGGATCGTGAAATGTCTTCAATGATATTGTTACGATTCGAATCGTGACAATCTGTCTCGTATTAGCTAAGTCTATATGGAACGGGGTGTCACATCATAAATATGAAGGGTTTTATAGTAATTAAATTAATTACTATGAAGCTTCTGTAAAATCCATGCATTCTAAAAAAGCTCTTGATATTGAATTTTCATGCTGAAGCGTTCACAGCCCTGATTTAGGGATAATCCAGCACGTATTTTTGTGCGACATAGATTTTTGTAATTTATAAAAAAACATTCTCTATGAAAAAATGTTTGTAGTTTCTAAATGACATCTCAGCTTCTGAACTTTTCTTCTCGATTTGATGCACTAATTTAGTGGCATCTTATTTTTAAAAACAGTTTAGTACATATATACACATGATGTTGAGAACAGCGCATAGCAGTCGGCCAGGTGCTTGGTCAGTGTGTGCGTCAGCCTGGGGTCAAGCCTGGCTCAACGCAGGAGCTCACCTTTCCCCTAGAATTGAATTCTGGGCAAGAAAAATGTTGCTTCTTTCTTAATAATAATCGATACCAAGTTCCTCCTTGGTATCCCACATATATACACATGATGATGTTACTTTCGGTTCCAGATATGCTTAACATGTGTGGTTTTGATCATCTTTACTCATGATCTCTGTGCTTTTATATGTTCTGAAGTAACTCTGAAGTCATGCTGTATAGGTTGGGGTTGTGTCGGAAGAGGAATTGCTTAATCTAATGGAGATAGCTACGCCATCAGACACGGCTGAGACGATCAAAAGATCTGGAGAGCTGATGGATTCTGGCATTGATCCAATGGCATTAATGTCTCAATTAGCTGGGCTCATCATTGCTGGTACATACAAATTAGCTGATTCTACTGCTAATGGCACAGCGGTTGGTGGTCCAAGTTGTGAGTACTATCAACATTATATGGATGTTCTTCTGTAATTTGCCATTAGCATAAATTTAACTCGAATGGCTTCTTGTGCTATTCTTGCAAAACCATTCGGTACATACTACATAGCACATCTGCAAAAGACAAGTTCATCCAGTATGCAGCCTTTTGATCCTATCTCTTAACACCTTTGTTTCTGCCCTGCAGCAACTGATGCAGAGTTGGAAAGATTACAGCAAGCATTGAAGATTCTTTCTGATGCTGAAAAACAGATAAGAATTTCAAGTGAGCATTCCACATGGTTCACTGCAGCTCTACTACAACTCAGTTCTGGTCATACTTCAGAAATGAACCCAGCATGAAGCAGCATTACAGAGTGTCTCAAATCAATAAATGATGCTGACTGATGCAGCAAGAGAATCATCATCTAGCAGGACTGCTTTTGCATTCTATATCAGCCTTTGGCATTTCAAAGAAACTACTTGACCCCAAAACAACCAGTGTGAACTCTAGTTCTCAGGTCCTTGCCTCATATTCATCTAGGTCAAAGACTGAATGGCAACTTGCTTTAGGGAGGAGAATGCATGTCTACTGATAGAATTCCACAGGATTGTACTCAAATGAGTAATTATTTTGAGCAAAAGGCCCTGCTGAATGGAAACTCAGATAGCCTAGCCCATATTGGGATAAGGGTCATTCAAAACTGTCACTCCAAGACATTGCAACAATTTCTTTTTGACCATGGAAAACTAGTATCTGTCAGGCAATGTGAAGGTAAACATATCTTGTGTTCTCTTAATTCTCAGCATGAAGCATATTTAAGTGCGTTACCTATTATCTCTGAAGACAAAGTACATAGTGCACCTCATCTGTGATAAGAAGTGATTGAAGCTGTGTAGAACTTCAAGTGGACTTTTTAGATCTCTCAAAGTCGAAAATAGATTATATCTTCTCCATATGACCTTATAATTTTTTTTTTATGCTTGTTTGGCTTTTCACTTCAAAAGAAGTATTCCATCTTATTGAAGTAAAATTTGATGATCCTTTTTCTTTACAGGCTATGTTATAGATAGTCCAGGTGCCCAGAAAGATCTAGGAGGGCGCCAGGAGAGTCCAGGAGGAGCATGGCAAGGAGTAATATTAGGGATAACTTAGGATTTTTTGTTAGGTAATCAGAAAGAGTCCTTAGCAGATTAGAAAAAGAGTCCTTAGCAGATTAGAATAAGATTCTAGCAATCAGAAGATAAAGCAATCAGATTAGGTTTAGTTTATCTATTTGCAATTAGATTAGGTTTATGATTCTATTAGGCTATAAATATTGCAGTATTGTATCAGGAAACATAAGTAATAAAAGTTATCTATTTCTTCCTCCTTTGCTCAAGCCGGCCAGGCAAAGTTCCTGCCATGTCTATCTATCAAGCGACGAGAGAAGAACACAGACTTGAGTCGTGGCTTCTCATCGCTATTGGTTACGAAGCTCGGGTTCTATAGATCCAAGCCATAACACTATGTGCTTGCTTTTATAGCATTTGAGGAGTGCAGCATAAAATCTCAGGCTGAAAGATTTTTGAGCAGCGTTACAAATGCAATTGAGACAGTCCTGAGATGCACTGTGGAAGTCAGAACGGGTCTAGTATCTGAATGTATTGCTTGTGGACTAACATTAGATATCTGGTGTCTAATACCTTGAGTTGCTCATCGAACAGCGACCGACAAAAGGGAACCGTGAACCCCTCAATTAGGAATTTTGATTACTCTTATGAAGCCAAGAAAGAACTGGAGAAGTTCAAAATTGGCCCAGCTTCAGCGTTAAGTTACTTCTGTAAATTCAGGAAACTCTAAAGCTAGAGATCTAGAAGTTCCAACACATATGTCAAAAATATCAATGATTAACGAGCAAAGGTTGGAGGGTGCTTGGCTCCAGGCTGTTGAAAAATACACACCTGGCATGAAATAAATCAAGCAAGTCCTGATAGACATCAGATTCTGCCACAACCCGCCAGCCCATACCAAAGGAAATCCTCAATGGCCCTAGTTGTGCCCTCAAGCCAAGCAGCTGAGAACCTTGCTCATGAGATAAAAACTCTGAAAATCATTGACAGTTATGGTGCCCAAGATCAGAATGAACGAAGTGAAAACAGAAATGTCATTTCACCGAGCAAGCTGCACATCGATGGTGGCGTGGAAAATTCTGACAAAGAGAGCATGTAAGTAACACGCTAGTTTATATGGTTTTGTCTGGTGTTTGTATCCATCCTTTGTCTTGCAGTTTTTAAAATAACCGATTGCTTGGCTCCCTTGCTGATTCTGATGCTTAATTAGGAATGACTGTAGAGTCCTTGTGTCATATGTTAGTTGACTAACAAGTGTCTTCGATGCTGATAATTTACCATACTTGTTACTGCTTCAATGTGGAAAACTCAAAAATCAAAGAGATTACAGTTAGTCAGAGCATGGACGACCTGGTTGTCCTGGCCCTTTCCCCTGTTGGAAAACTCAAAAATCAAAGAGATTAAAGGTAAAAAAGGTCACATTTTGTTTTTATATGAAAAATTTTATGATATCCTCAAATCAATGTGGACCGTTCATTCTATATGATCTAGCGATTAAAATTTGAATAGAGTGATCTATTACCTCTTAGATCACATCTCCTTCGTTTGAACGGTGCATGCACATGCAGAGAATAAAAGAATCCATATCCTTCCGTTTTTGCCGTGCGCACATGCAACAGATAATCAGAACAAATTTTTGTGTGCATGCATGCATAATCCCTATCCTTCCATTTTTGCTGTGCACGTCATCAGAGAAAAATTTCGTGCGCATCAGCGCATGCATGCAGAATCCCTATCCTTCCGTTTTTTCCGTGCAAGTCATCATAGCAAAATTTCGTACGCATGCATGAAGAATCCATATCACTAAATGTGCAAGATCTAGAGCAAATTCTATGCAGAGGGGCACCGAAAAGGTTGAAAAGTTTTCAAGATAAGAAGTGAACAAGGAGGTGTTCTCAATGCAAGGGCATGGATCATGACAAGAGGAATTGCTGGATGAAAAGGTTACTAGTAGTCAAATCTGAATATGTATTTCAGATGATTCATTTTGTATTGCATCTTTCATTCTAATATTAATTTTTTTCAGCTGAACAATTTATTGATGGAGAAAAATGGTCGGTTCCCTGTTCATTTCACCTACATCACAATATGTAAGTAGCTTTCTCTTTCTATTTTTGTTAGTTGTTCAGTTTTCTCTGGACTAAGTTCATATTTGTTAGCCATCCACATTTTTACGGTCACAACCAGCTTTGAACTTCTTCTTTTTTCCTTTTTTCAGGGGCACAATGTTCTGCAGAGAAACTAACAAACATGCTGCAATGGCTGCACTGTCAGAGTCAAAATTGATTATGTATTTCAGTTAAACTGTGTTTCTTTTTCAGATCAGCATATAAGATCTGCTGTCATTATTTTCAGTCTAGCATTTCAGAAAGTGTACTGTTCAGGAATTCAGGAACTTGCATTATTTTTTAGCTGAAATTGCAGTGTTGTTCTCACATGCTGTTTCTTAGAATGCTTGTTACTTGTATAGTATTTTTCTGCACTCTGCTTTGCTGAAAAATTCTGTTTTCTGAAAAATGTTGTTTTCAGACAAAGTATTTTCAGGATTGCATTGTCAGTCAATCATATCTGAACTCCATTTTACTGCTTACATTGGTAAATGAACAACACCTCCACATAAATTCTAATTTCAGACTAGTTCTGTTTTCAGATAAATTCTGTTTTGCTTTTCTGATAAATTCTGTTTTCAGTTCACTGCTTCTGCACATATCTAAACATGTACAGACTAAAATTTCAGTTCACTGTTGCTGATTGTGTGCATTTTCGGTTTTAAATTGGGACTGTGATGATACCATGACTCTGATTGTGTGCATGAAGTTCATACTTTCTCTGGTTTGGCCTGTTTTGTCCAGCTGGAAAGACAGAAAACATCAGCAGCCATATACAGAAAACAGGATTAAAGGTTCACTGCTTGTGCACATATACAGACTTATACGCATTTTCACATGGATAGTATAAACGAACTGCCAAGTGATTCACCTCCTGTTCGCAGAGTTAATACACTTGTGAGGCCATACTGTTCTGTTTTCAGACAAACCAAACTGAACCAGTCGATTAAAACCAGCCATACAAAACTGAAATACAAACTTTGGCAGACTAATGTAACACAGTAATTGAATTCAGATACAACAATGTAACAGAATTTCAGTTCACTCATTGAAGACATACTCATTCCAGCCATACAAAATTTCTGTTCACTGCATTGACAACTCAGATACGAAGTTTCAGTTCACTGTCTTTAGAACATATCTGAACATATCCAGACATATACTCATTCCAGCCATACAAAACTCAAATACAAAATTTTAGTTCACTGCAGTGACAACTCAAACACAAAATTCCAGACATATTCTCATTTCAGTTCCTTTGGTAGGGACCTGATTCTTTTCCACAGCCTCTCAGGTTTGCAACAGCACCTAGAAAAACAAAACACAGATAACAGATAACAGCAACTGACATGATGACAGAAATCGTTCTAACGTAATATGCTTCACAAAACAGTCCAGATGGACAGACATAAAACAGCAGTCTGGACTTGGCATAGTAGTTCATGACCTTTCTGTTTGACAGAAAACAGAAACATTCCATGAAATTCAGTGATATACACAATTAACATCTAACATCATGCACATACTACAGTTGGAACCATCGTGTCTACAGATAAGTTAACTAACAATTGACCATGGCAATTATATCATCCTTTGTAAAGTTAATCTCATTGAGGGGAGAGAAAATCAGTTCTGCAGGCATCTTCTTCCTAAAGGTTTCCATGTCGTCTTGTGAGAAGTGTGAAGTCATTTTCTGTCCATCCTAGTATTGCATGTATTTGATGGTGAAAATTCCACAAGAGCACCTACATTGACAAATTGTCCTGTGATTACCAACCAAAGAATACAAACAACACAAACTATTCAGAAACACTAGATTCTTACCCATCCTGTTGCCGTGGAATATTTTGTACCACACCCACATCCCATTGTAGTATTTCAGAGTAATCCCACCTACATTCCAGCTTAAGAGGGCATTTACGAACAGCCTCCAATATTGAATGAATGCCGCATCGCTGCAATTTTTCCAATTGTACATAATTTTGAAACAAATATGAACACATTTTAATTTGACTAGCATGAAAAGAGCAAAGACATACCAATTCTTTCGATTCTTCTTGGTAATTAATACAGCGTTTAAGGGGATCAAGAATCTGAAATTCCTTCTTAGCCGGACATAGAACACAAAGCCACCAGTGACTGTTTGTAGTATTTATGGGAATGAAAACATACACAATCATTCTTTTGCATATCAAATGATTGAAGAATAACAAACATAACTAGAAAACTGAAAACTGAAAAATGGTACCATATCAGAGTTCACAATGTTCCAGCAGAATGTATTGGTATATGGACCCACTCTTCCTCTGAAAGATGAGGTCTTGATCCAATCCTTTCCAATGCTCCGTAACCAGTCATAATGATAGGCCGATACTGCATGCTTCAGGTGTTTTGTATCTTTCTCCCAGGAGTAGTTGAAAATACTAGCATATGAGTTTATTACCTGCAATTCAAGGAAAAAAATAATTGCCAACAGGACATGAACAAAATAATGATAGCCAAAACTTAAACATTTCTTACTTCTAAATTCAACCTGCGATATGTTGCATTCTCCGTCGCTGGTTTAACTAAACACCTCATATGACTACATTTCAGAACTGTTGAATCAATACAAACCAAGATTTTGTCAACTCTAACAGCAAGCTCCTGTCAGCGCACAGCCCTCTCTAGAACTCTCTCAACCTCAGCCTGTTCACTCTAGCACACGCACTGTGGTTGTTTCGGCAAGAACACAGCCTGGGAGCAACTCCGGCCAGAGAGCACACACACTCATCTTGCGCACAGGAGTGAAGAGGAGGCAGACAGAATTTTGGTGCCATACTGTTCAAAATGAGCAGCCAGCAGTTTTTGTATTTGAACCCAATTGAAAGCACTGCAATTACAGGGTTAACTGCTAATTAAACCGGCTGTTTCTGCTAATAACCAGCACTAAACTCCATGCTGTTTCTGCATGGTCATAACTAGCACTAAACTGCCTTAAGAACAGAAACTGATGACCAGCCAATTGATGGCTTATTCAAACAGAAAAACAAAGTAGGCAGAATGGCTTCAAGAATTATTCATGACAAACTCGCCCTAATTCTTGTCGCCATTGTTCTTGAGCTTGACGCCGCCGATTCTTTGACGAAGTTCTTGGAATCGAACTCGAGCGAGCGGTTTAGTGAGGATGTCCGCCAGCTGCTCCTCTGTACGAATAAACTTCAGCAATATCTTCCCATCTTCAATACAATCCTGAATGAAATAATACTTAGTATCAATGTGCTTGCTCCAGTCATGGAAGACAGGATTTTTTGACATTGCAATGGTGGACTTGTTGTCCACCTTGATACCCAGCGCTCCAGGCTCCACATCGAATAGATCGCCGAGGAGCTGAGCAAGCCAGATAGCTTGACATGCGGCAGCTGCAGGAGCAATGTACTTCGCCTCGCAAAACGATAGTGCCACCACCTTCTTCTTGGTTGATTGCCAAGTGATTGGGCTACTGCCGAAGAAGAACAAGACTCCACTTGTACTCTGCCATGTGTCGAGGTCACCGGCCATGTCGGTGTCACTGTAGCCCAGCAGACTAGGCCGGCCATCCACCTTCTTGGCATAGTGGATGCCATGACTTTGTATCCCTGCAATATACCGAAGTACATGCTTGATGGCAGCTTAGTGATCCTCATGTGGCTCCTCCATGAACCGGCTCAAGTATCCCACAGAATACACGAGGTCTGGCTGAGTGTTCACCAAGTAGCGGAGTCCTCCGATAATGCTGCAGTATTCTGTTGCGTCCACCAATGGAGCTTCACTCTGCTTGCTAAGCTTCAACCGCGCCTCCATCGGTGTGAGACAAGGATTGCAATCCTTCATCCCACTCTTCTCAAGCAACTTTTCTGCATAAGCTGCTTGTCCTAAAGTGATCCCTGCAGCCCCCTGCTTCACTTCCAAACCAAGATAGTAAGAAAGCAAACCGAGATCACTCATCTTGAAGAGTTTTTGTATCTCCTATTTGAACTCCTCAATGATATCACCACTCGCGCCGGTGATGATCAAGTCATCAACATAGACACCAACGATAAGCTTGGTGACGCCTCCACCACGCTTGTATACTGCCGGCTCGGTGAC
>KE372923.1:80267-97577 GCA_000418225.1 Zizania latifolia
CTGCCTCTGCTCCTCACTTAACACGTCCATGGTGACCTGGATGACGTTGTTGTTGTCAAATTCCCCCGCCATGACGGGAGGTGTTGTTGAAGATGGTCCCACCGGGCGTGCCAAAAAGCGTGTTGGTGAAGTTTTTGGTCACACGCGTGGCCTGAGAGATCTGCTTAACTCTAGTGCAGGTCCTAAATTTGTGGTTCGTGGCGTGCCAATCAGTTTGATCCTGCAACTGATAAGATAGACAAGAAATATAAGCAGTAACGCCTATCGGCTAGTTATCGGTTAAATACATTGATTCATATTCTCATACCGTATTTTATAGATTGGATATCTGTGTTTGCCAATCACAGCGGTTTAACTTATCGAACTAGATTAGATCGTATGTCGATCGGCAACGGCACGCTATCTCGGTTAGGTTCGATCCATGGTGTTGACGGGGTTACATACGGAATGATCTGGTCCGATGTGTTAAAACGACGTTCGTCAGGGTTTATTTAGTACACTCTCAATAACCTATCTTTACGCTGCATCGGTTTAGTTTGAACTATAGAGATTGGTATTGTGGAGTTATATTGCTGAAGCCGACTGACAGGGTTTATTGTTTTACATAGATTTTTTTGATGCATCATGATTTTCGTATGTGCTATCGTTGCCAATGCCGATAGGCTATTGCTGATAGCATTAGGACATCTCATGTCTGTCTCCTTGTCAATTGCAGGGTCAAATTGACTGGTACATCTACTGACACCTCTAGGTTATTTACGACCTACACTGGAGCTAAGTAGACACTCCCAGGCCTTCGAGTGTGAAGACATAGGAATACCTGTGATTTTTGCATCAACACGCTTTCTTAGCACGCCTGGTGGGACCTTTTATAAATAACTAGATCGATTTGCTTCATCAGCATCATGGCCGAGAAGGAAGTCGAACAGACCAACAACGCTGTCATCCCGGTCACCTTGGAACTTTTGACTGATGAACAGCGAGCAGAAGTACAGCAGACTATTGCAGACTTTCAGAAGTTGTGTTTAGAATCCTTCAGCATGACTCGGCAAGGGGCATTCTAGAAGAATCAACTATCGATCCCATCTCTGCAGGCCGAATCCAGTAGTTAGAGTCCGTAGAGAACGTTTCAAGACGCTGTCAACAAAGTAGTTAGCCATGCGCTGATTAATCAATCTGTCGTATTAGTAAATACTTTGTATAGATTGATCAAAAAGACAGTAGATGGGTCTATTGCTCAGGAGTTACCCTAAGGGCCCGTCTATTTTCAGTAGAGGTCATCAGCACCTGTAATCTTGAGCACACCTCCGCCGATGACAGCCATCACGCCACCAGTGACTTACGGGTTAGAGCGCAACACGGTACCGAGTCTGATACCGCCAGCTCTAATGCCAACTGGTACTCAGGCTTACCAACCCCTGGTGAGTGCACCTTTGCCGAGGTATCATTATACGGCTTATTACGGTCCTCCGTGACAACAGATGAATTTTGAAGGAACTATGCCTCAAAACAATTATCAGCATCAAGAAAGAGCAGCAACCCCGGTGCCGCATTATTCGGTGTCAAAAGAAGATGATTTCTCCTTTAAGATTGCAGAGATCATGAGAGATCAGTTTGGGCTCAAGCCAAAAGAGTAAAGTTATATGTATCAGCATCTATACCTAGATTGGTTTGACAGGGTGCCGTTACCAAACAGGTATAGGGTCCTAGATTTCTTATAGTTTTCCGGTCAAGATAGTACATCGACAGTCGAGCACATCAGCCGTTTCCTCGCATAGTGTGGAGAGGCATCAGCTGAGGAGGCTCTTAGAGTTAGGTTTTTTCCCTTATCTCTGTCTGGATCGGCTTTCTCTTGGTTCTCTTCACTACTGCCAAACTCGATCAAGGGATGGGCCGATTTAGAAAAGCAACTTCACAAGTACTTCTTCGTTGAAATCTAGGAGATGAAGCTGACGGACCTGACAGCCATAAAATAGCGCATGGATGAATCGGTACCAGACTATATTCAACGCTTCCATGATGTGAAAAGCCGGTGCTATAGCCTTAGCCTAACTGACGCTCAATTGGCCGAATTGGCGTTTCAAGGCCTCTTGCCGCCGATCAGGGAGAGGTTTTCATCTCAAGAGTTTGACAGCCTGTCACATTTGGCGCAAAGAGTGTCGGCCCATGAAAGCTGATTCTAAGAAATACGTAAAGAGAAGACATAGAAGCGAGTAGCATAGGTACAGTTTTATCCATCAGATTTAGTGCAAGAATACTCTGATGGTGATGTCACCTTGGCCGAGTGGGCCAGGTTGAAGAAGACAATAACTTACCCATGGGTTAAAGTCACCGAGAAGGAGCAGAGATATGATTTTGACATCAGTAAAGTGGACAAAATCTTTGACTTGCTTCTAAAGGAAAAGCAGATCTAGCTCCCACCGAATCAAGTAATTCCATCGGCGGAAGAACTAAAGAAAAGAAAATATTGTAAGTGTCACAATACTGGGTCCCATAGTATAAATAAATGTGAGGTTTTCCGTCAACAGATCCAGTCCACTGTTGAGCAGGAGAGGATAAAGTTTGATGAAGCAACAAAGCCAACGAATATTGACGGAAACCCCTTTCCGATGAACATGGTGCACATCGGCTCACCAAGCTTTCACACTGAGAAAAGCCGAACTCTGAGACATCACGATAAGACTCATCGACGTTATGAAAGGGAACAACGTGCCACACCATACGGGAATGGCGAGAAGATTGATCCA
Source organism: Zizania latifolia (assembly GCA_000418225.1). Lineage (NCBI taxonomy): Eukaryota > Viridiplantae > Streptophyta > Magnoliopsida > Poales > Poaceae > Zizania > Zizania latifolia. The sequence continues at coordinate 83,015 of KE372923.1, forward strand.
CACTAGGAGTGCGCTTGTTTTCGTTTCTGCTGGGAAAATGATATGAGACTCACGTCAGTTAAGAATTGCCTAGAATGTGCCGAAGAATTTAGTCCAGACAATATCAGTTCTGAAGACCAGCCCCCAAGGAAAAGAGTACCTGGAAAAGACAGGCTAGGGTCACCCGAGCAAGAGACTTTGGACGATCAGTGTATTCGAACTGAAGATAGATGGCAGGAGGATCAAAACCCTGTACAAAAGCCCCGATGGTGCCTAGAAGGTTTAACACGGAGTCAGAAGAGGATGCTTCAGCGTCAGAGGCATCGGGAACAGTTAATAGGGGAATATGAGGAGTATCGGCAGAGCAAGCGATGGGTGAGAAAAGAGTGGCGCCTGAAGAAGAAAGCCAATACAGGAGACAAATCGATGGAGGTAAATATGGTTTTTATATTGCCTACAAAGTACAGGGCATCCACATCGGACAGTGAAGGAGAGGAGGAACAATCGGCTGCACAATTATTGTTACAACCACAACAAGCAATATTTGAAAAGCCAAAAGAGGATGAACATCGGCACTTGAGGCCTTTGTATATCAAGGGACACGTGGACGGAAAGCCAATATCAAAGATGTTGGTTGATGGAGAGGCTGCCGTTAACATAATGTCTTATTCCACATTCCGCAAGCTCGGTAAGGTAAACGAGGATTTGATAAAGACCAACATGGTGTTAAAAGACTTTGGTGGTAATTTATCAGACGCCAAAGGAGCCTTGAATGTTAAGCTCACGGTCAGAAGCAAAACACTACCGACCACATTTTTCGTAATTGATGGTAAAGGTTCGTATAGCCTCTTACTGGGAATGGACTGAATTCACGCCAATTATTGTGTTCCTTCTATGATACACCAAAATTTAATGCAGTGGCAAGGTGATCAAGTTGAAGTCATCTAGGCTGACAGGTCAGTTGCCGTATCCATAGTCGATGCAGACGACTTTGAGAACATGGATTGTCTTTCTGGACGAGTCTGGGAGGGGGATTTTTTAAGGGTGTCGGATCTTAGCCTACAGCCGATCAGCGAAATGATTCTGGGCCAGGATCCATGTCTAGAGAGATAGAGGATGAAGAAGGTAAGCTCGAAAAAGGGTTTACATCGGCCGATGAATTAGAGAAGGTGGACATGGTACCTAGAGACAGGCCAAGGCCGATGTACATTAGTGCCAGATTGCTTTCTTCCATAAAAGACAAATTGGTTGATTTATTAAAGGAGTTTCGGGATTATTTCGCTTGGGAGTACCACGAGATGCCTAGATTAAGCCGATCGATCGTAGAACATCGGCTCCCAAAAAAAAAGGATTTTAGCCGGTAAAGCAGAGTCAGAGAAGATTCAAGCTAGAGATGTATCCTCACATAAAAGCCGAAATCACGATACTATACGAAGCAAATTTTATAAGGCCATGCCGATATGCGGAATGTGTATCAAATATAGTCCCGGTATGGAAAAAGAACAATCAATTGAGTGTATGTGTACATTTCAGGGACCTAAATAAAGCTATATCTAAAGACGAATATCCGATGCCGATAGCCAATCTACTAGTCGATGCGGCTTCAGGGCATAAGATCATCAACTTTATGGATGGAAATGTCTGGTATAATCAAATATTCATGGCAGATCAGGATATCTTAAAGACCATGTTTAGGTGCCCCGGAGCCATCGGCTTATTCGAGTGGGTCGTTATGACTTTTGGATTGAGGAACGCCGGGGTAATATATCAAAGAGCAATGAATTATATATTTCATGATCTAATCGGCTCTCTGATGAAAATCTATATTGACGATGTTGTTGTGAAATCACAGGACAACGAGGGACATCTAGCCGATTTAAGGAGAGTTCTAGAAAGGGCGAAGAAGTATGGTCTTCGTATGAATCCCCAAAAATGTGCCTTCGACGTATCGGCTGGGAAATTTCTGGGTTTCATGGTTCACGAAAGAGGGATTGAAATAAGCCAGAACATTATTCAAGCTATCAAGAATACAGTACCATCGGAGAACAAGACAAAGTTGCAGTCACTAATCAGCAAGATCAATTTTATCCACCGGTTCATATCAAACTTATCGGGCCAGCTAGAACCATTCACGCCTTTGCTGAGGATAAAAGAAGGGGAGGAGTTTGTTTGGACCGATAAACATAAGAAAGTATTCGACGAAATATCGAAATATCTAAGCTCTCCTCTGGTGTTAATCCCACCACGGCCTGATAAACCTTACAAGTTATACCTATCGGCCGATGACATAAGCATCGGGTCAGTGTTGATTCAAGAAGTAGAAGGAAAAGAGCGCGTTGTGTTTTACCTAAGTCGACGATTGCTACATGCCGAAACAAGGTACCCCACAATTGAAAAGTTATGCTTGTGTCTCTACTTCTCGAGTACTAAATTGAGGCATTATATACTATCGGCACAATGCACAATCATATGTAAAGCCGATGTGATCAAGTATATGCTATCAGCTCTAATTTTAAAGGGGAGGATTGACAAATGGGTATTTGCATTAATAGAGTTCGACCTACAATATGAGTTGACTAAAGCAGTCAAAGGACAAGCCATCGCCGACTTCATTATGCAACATAGAGATAAAGAAGCCGACTATGTGGAGCCGATACATGGATACTCTTCTTTGATGGATCAGTCTGCAGACATGGATGCGGAATCGAGTTAGTGATCATATCGCCTCGAGGGACAAGTTTTGAGTTCACTTACACTATCAAGCCCTACCGCACCAACAATCAAAGGTTTGAAACTGTTGACCGAGATAGAGGCTGATGCTATTGAAATTATGGGTGTTCATTGTTGGTGATGATGCAACTCTCTGGAGAATATGACTGCAAAGACGAAAATTTGAGGATGTATTTTGAAGAGTGCCAGGAACTGTTAAAGAGATTCAAAACAGTATCATTAATGCATGTATCAAGAAATCAGAACTTAGAAGCTAACGGCCTGGCACAAGCCACATTAGGGTATCCGCCGACGGATAAGGTAATCGAAGCAGAAATAGCCGATATCGATATTGAAGACTGGAGGGCCGAAATAGTAAGTTACCTTCGGAATCCATCACAATCGACTCCAAGAAAGCTACTCTATAAAGCCTTAAAATACGTCTTGCTGGATGAAGACCTATACTATCGGACGATTAATGGGGTCCTATTAAGGTGCCTAAATTTAGAGGAAGCCAAGGTCGTGATGTGTGAAGTGCACGAAGGAATCTGTAGAACTCATCAATCGGCCCACAAGATGAAGTGGTTGCTGCGCCGCACCGGTTATTTTTGGCCGACAATGCTCGAGGATTGCTTCAAGTATTATAAGGATGTCAAGACTGCCAGAAGTTTAGAAACGTACAACGAGCTCCCGCATCGGCCATGAACCCGATTATCAAGCCATGGCCATTTAAAGGTTGGGGGATAGATATGATCGGCCAAATTTACCCATCGTCTAGTAAGGGACATAAGTTTATACTGGCAGCCACTGACTATTTCTCCAAGTGGGTAGAGGCGATTCCTCTAAAAAAAGTAACTGCCTAGGAAGTCATAGAGTTCATCAAGGAACACATTATTTATAGATTCGGGATTCCGCAAACGATTACCACCAATCAAGGATCGGTATTTATGTCAGAGAAATTTTAGCGGTTTGCAATCGGCATGGGAATTAAGGCCCTGTTTGGGATAACTCTAGCTTTAGAATTTTTTTGGAGCTGGTCTAGCCTAGCTCCAAAAAATTCTGGAGCTGGAGCTATGGATGGATTAAGGGTATTTAGTTGAGTAATTTAGTTTTTATTTTATATTAAAAATAAAAGTTTAAACTATTTTATTATATTATACAAGCCCTCAGCTTCAGCATGAATCTTAGAATTGGAGCTATACCAAACAGGCCCTAAGTTACTCAACTCATCGACATACTATGCACAAGCAAACGCCCAAGCCGAAGCTTCAAACAGAAGTCTAATAAAATTGATCAAGCGCAAGATCGTAGAACGGCCTAAGAAGTGGCACGCAACGCTAGCCGATGCTTTATGGGCATATCGGATGGCCTGCCACGGGTTGACTCAAGTGCCACCTTATCAGTTAGTCTACGGACATGAAGCCGTCCTACCATGGGAGACAAACATCGGCTCTAGACGTCTTGCTCTTCAGAACGAGTTGATGGTCGATGACTACTATGGACTAATTGTAGGACCGAAACTAGCGACCAGAGGGGGGGTGAATGGGCGCAAAATAAAAATACAGCGGAAAATATAACTTCTGAAATTTAAGTTTCAAACTTGCAAGTGACTCGATATGAATCAGTTCATAGTTCGAACAAATAACCGTCACACCTAGCAAATTGAAACTTATATTTCAGAAACCTTTCTCAAACTTAAAGTGGCTAACTCTTGACGATCTTTGTCGTCACTCCTAACAATAGGCTTCGAGCCGCGGAGACAATGGAGGACTTCCTTGGCAAGAGCTTCAAACTCCCGCCCATCTGCTTTGAGCTTCTCATGGATTACTGCCAACAAGCGAGAGGCCAAATCAGCTTCTTCAATGAGAAGCTGAGCAATTTGACCTTCAACGCTAGCAGGTTTGGCTGCTAGAGCATCAAGAGCAGCCTTCCTCTCCTCAAGAGCAGTCCGGTCATCCTAGATGCTCTGCTGCTGCATGCGATGTTGAGAACGAGCCATGATCTGTCGCTCAAGGCGCTCAAAGCAGAACCGATGGACCTCAAGGTAAGTACCTAGGGTCACAGCCTCCATAAGGTATCGAGGAAGCAAATCCGAGATCTCGGCAAGCCATGCCCTGACGGGTCCTAAATCAGCACTAGGGCGTCAATCGGTCCTCGGAGCAGATCCAGGATATCAAGCAGTATGGATCAGGTATCTGCAGATATCGGCTCTATAACTGGGACCCCGGACTTAGCCGCCTCATCATCCATGGCAAGCTCGCCGATGTCGAAAGAAAAGAAATCAACGAAAGACTGCAGTCAGACAATGAAAAGATAAGGGAAGGAAATGCAGCAAAAGACAATGCCGAGGAAAAGAGCACCATCGTACCTTAGGAAGATCGGCTACGATGGCTGGATCAATGATAGCCAGAGGAACAGGTTCATCGGTAGAGGCAGCATCTTCCGCTAATCCAGTTTGAACATCGACCGCTGAATCAGACATTGGCCTTTGATTCCCAGCGACGGTGAGATCAGAAGGAGCCATCACCAAATCAGCAACCGGCAGAATGGCAGAAGGGTCATGATGGACCTGCGGAGGGGATGCCTTCTGAATCAAGGGTACTGATGCTTCAATGACTACAGAAGGAGTACCCGGCAGATCGACCTCCTCAGACTGAAAAGACGACCAACATAATGAAAACACACGACATAGAGGGAAGGACGCGATAACGTGAGGAAGATCCTTACAAAAGCAGCAGGAGCAGAAATGGCCGGATGAACCAAAGGAGGAGCAGTGGGGGCTTTCTTCTTTTTTCTAGCCGAGATCTTGACTGTCGTCGGCATGGCAGGATGATTTTGGCGAATGGGGCCAGAGGTCTGGGATGCCACGAGGCCAGTACCACCAACAACCAATGGCGCCGGTGCACCTACTCCCAAGTTTGGGGTCAACGATGACACCATATACACAATCGGCCTATTGCTATTACTGATAACAGGTGCCACCACGTCTTGATCCTAAACAAGGAGCAAAAAGAAGTTACAGGTGGGACTGCCAGAAATATTAAGGGGCGCAAGCAAAAAAGGAACATACCTCAGTTGTGGCATCACCGGAGTCAGGATTGATCAAGATATAGTAAGAAGAAATGCCCCGAGAAAACAGATGAAGTTTTAACTCATCCCAGAAGCAGGCAAATGACTGGCTCTGGGACGAACTGGGCAACCAACTCTGCAGGTCACTGAAAGGGATAGCAGAAGGCAGGTTAATCAGGGACTCATACTCAGACAGAGACAGAGTCCCTCGAAATTCCACTTTGCCGATGTAGAAAAGGCTCATCGGCAATTGGCTCAGGCCAAGTTGGCATGCACAAACGCTCAGATGATAGAACTCATAAGAGGGCTTCACCTGGCCACCGGAAAAACCAACTGGCAAGATGGAGGGGGAGATGATGGCCTGATATATTGCATTAGTATCATCATCGGAGCCAATAGAAGCTAACCAGAATCGGCTAGGACAGGGGAAATCAGCAGTCTCTACATAAGGAAACCAAATAATGTCATCATCAGAAAAGCCGCAGTAGAAAATGCTGAACCACCTGGCGAAAAGATCCAACTTCAAGTCATCCCCAGCAAAAGTGGTCACGGCTTCACCAAGAGAAGCGCATTGGCGAGTATGACCATCCTCCTCATTGAAGACGTCTACGATTTCACAGCCAAGCAGATCATGGCCTTCCGTCACCCAGGCGGTGTATAGGTTGAGCCATAGTTGAACAAACTACCAAGGGCCTCTGACGTTTGCAACGGGCATGCCAGCCCAAAGATACTATGATACAAGATGCAAAAGACGATAAGAACATCCCAACAGTAATCGACCTAGCGGTAGCTACTCGTTCTGGGCAAGGCGCTCGGCCAGGTTTTGCCAATTCTTGGTAGGGCTGAGAGTAGTGCCGCAGAAAACAAATCACTCCAACCACATGTTCAAAAAAGCAACATGTTCTTTCTCCTCAACCGGGCCAGTCTTCCGATTGTAAGTGGCCATGTAGTTGGTCTAGCCACCTGGTTTCTTGACCTCAAGATCATGCGTTGGCTTCTATCTGAAATCAACCTCACATAAGGGGTCCGTGACATTAAGGTCAGTCAACATCAAAACATCCAGAAGGGTTGGGGACATTAGCCCATGAGGAAAAATGAAAGCGTTGGTGGTATCTAGCCAGAAGTAGCAAGCGGCAGTGAGCATTGCATCATTCCGCTCCGTTTCAACCATAGTGAGCCTAATACAGTGGCCGATGTTGCTCAATTGCCAGTCTACGCTCTTTGCCGACGCAACCCTTACATACCAATCTTGCCACCCATCAATAGGGTTAGCCTAAGAGCAAAACGCCAAAGACCAATCTTTGTGCTGCATGCCAGATTGTTTGAATGGAATCCTGTTAGTTTCAGCATTAATCAAATACAACGGTTCTTCTTCCCTGTAAGGACCAAGAAACAAATGATCTGGGTATTTGGCAAAGGGGATTAAGATCTGGTTTTTCAAGCCCTACAAATAAGGGTAAAAGAGGGGCAAAAAGCATGCTCAGAAGAAAGGAACGAAGTATAGATCAAAACAGAAGAAGGGAAGTATCTCAGGAACGACCGATGAGGCGGCCATGGTCGACGGTAGGGATGAAAACGGAACGGAAATGAACGGAAATGAGTGCTACTATATCCGTTTCTGTATTTTTTAACGGAAATGGAAACGAAAGCGAATATTGCAGAAACGAAAACGGAAACGAATAGTACCAAAAACGAATACGGATCGAATAAGTAACGGACACGGATACGGATCCAATATATGTTAGAAAACAAAGTACCAAGTATCAATTCATAAATCATAACACATAGTTTCTAAATAGAAATAGTTTAAAGTTTTAACTTTCATTTCGAAATAGAAATAGTTCAAAATTTCAACTTTTGTCATCAATTCTTCATGTACATATCTTTCTCTAAGTCCTCCTCCATGTAACACTCATCATCCATGTTATTATTCTGTTGGTCCAACTACAGTGACAATAAAAGTGAGAATATGAGATAAATTAAAATACAATGAAAATAACTAATTAATTATTGACAAAACAATAATAAATTTAGCATGAAACCAAATTAGATAAACAAAGGATAATAAAGGATTAAAATATAAAAAAAATTCAGTGAGGCTCCAAACATATATAATGCTCTGCAAAATTAAGCTGGAAAAACATTGCCATGGATTTTTCTTAGGAAGTAAGAAACTAATTGTTCTATACCATAAGGAACATATATATGCTCTGACCTAATCTTGAAAAAATACATGCATATGTAATGCTAAATTTCATCTACAGCTAGAAAATTTCCATCTGCAAATATATAGGGCTAGCTAGCTAGTAATTAACCCTTGTAAGTGAAATGAATTAATTAATGACATTAAGCTGGAAAAACATGGTGGAACCGTTGCAACTTGCAAGTGAAATTCCATCTGGCGGACTGGCGGCAACGCGGCGTGGATGGCATCGTGGCCTGCCGCAGTGCTGCTGCGCCTTGGGGATGCTCGATGGGGATTGGGCGGTTGACGGCTGGCGCCTGGCGCCCTGGCAGCTGGCGCAGTGCGCTAGGTTCAAGGGTTCACGACTGGATTGCTAGACTGCTAGAGTGCTGTGCGACTATGCGTGTGGGCTGCCGGGCTGGTTTGGGCTGCTATTTAGAATATGAGTTAAGGTCCAGGAGAAGAAAAGGGGCCTAAATACGGAAACTATCCGTTTTTCTTATGCGGAATTTCCGTCGGCATATCCGTTTCTGACGAAAATTGTCATTCTGTTTCCGGTTCTGTTTCCGCAAAAAAAAATCCGTATTTGTTTCCATTCCACAAAATTCCGTTTCCGCTTCCGTATAAGCCTCTCCGTATCCTTTTTTTCTCGGAACGAACGGAAACTTTCTGCTCCGTTTTCATCCCTAGTCGACGGGATGAAGTGGCGACAGGAAGGCAAGAACGGCGGTGAGGCTTGACCAGCGATGGCGGAAAATCCCAAGAGTATTTCGAAGGGAGGAGAAGCAGGAAGCATGCAAAGGAAAGAGAAGGTGTTAGCCTTTATAGGGGAGAGAATCACAATGGTTGGATCCTGAAATATAACATTAAGGTGATTCGACGGTTGAGATATTCCAGGCAGAATTCGAAACATCCCAACCACGTCCCAAACTCGAGGAGCATACGACGTGCCATTACAGAGGCATTCCAACCGATACGCGCTTATTTATGAGAGACGATCAAAATTCATCAACAAATGGCTGACCTGGGGGGCATCACGCCTGTTCAAACCCGATGAGCGTGAACCGACGGAATCAGAGTTGTTCGGGTTCACCAAGCGAAAATTAGGACGTGAAATTTTTTGAAGTTTTTGGAGCTTGGTTGAACTAACTCAGGTGGGCGTTGCGCTTGCCCAGAGCCAATGAGCATGAGCCGGAAGGCTGATCAGAAGTTACGTTCGGCCAAGTAGTCCAAATCCTTGAACAAGGGCTCATCGGCAGAAAAAAGGAGAAACAATTATCACTAGCAAGATAAATTCACCAAGATACAAGTTTTTTAATAAGAATTTCATTATCCACAAGGGAAGGGCATTACAAAAGCCAATGGTGGATTACAGCGTGGCTAAAAAGCGTTGTAAACTAAGGACGGCATTGGCTTGAGTCTTCTCGAAGGACACAATGGTATTGGTCGCATCCTCATCACTACCGATAATCAGCCAAAGGAGTTGCCACTTCTGAACCCGCTCCTCGATCAAATTGATTAGCTCGGCCTTCTTGAGGGAGATCTTGATCAGCAAGTCTTTCAAGAACTGCTACCGATTTGCCATATAGGTGCGGAGCCGATTCAGCTGATCAGTCCGGACGCGTATTTCCCGAAGAAGGCGATCTTCCTCCACTTTTAGCTGATCGAGGTATGCTTGGTCTTCGGCAGGAAGCTTGAGCAGGGCTTGAAGGTGACGGTCGGCATCTCGCACCCTCGCATTGGCTGACTCGAACCTTTGCTGGTGAACCCATTGCATTCCACGATCGACGAGACCAGCATACGCAGTGAGGTAGGCCGATTGATGCTCACGAGAGTACATCCACAGGAGGATATCGGCTAGGTCATGCAGAAGCGGATCGACCACATTCTGAAGGTGGGATCGTGCTACCTCAATGTCTTGAAAGAAGATGTCGATCGAGCACTGAAGATGATGAAGCAAAACTGACAGGCCCCTCGGCATGGAATATCAAGGAGGGAAAGCCCTGTTCGATGCTTGAGATTCCTACAGAGAATGTAGGGTGAGCTGATGAAGGAATCAAGGACCAACAAATACAATCGACAAGTTACCTGAGGGCATCGGTGCATAGACAAAGCGCTCACGGCCAGTAGGGAATCGTCAGAGTTATTATCATCACCGAGATAAAAGTTAAGGTAATTCGGATCATGGTCGCCATCGGCACTGGTCAGCTGTGTTGGGATATTTGAGTTATTAGAAGGTAAAGGGTTTGGCGAATGTGGAATCGGAATAGTTGAAGCCTGGAACATGAGGATGAAGATGAAATGCGTGAGAAGTTCAAAACAGATGAAGCAAGAAAATTGACAAGCTAGGATCGAATAATCAAAAGGGACTTACTGGATCATGATCACCAGAAGCATCGTGATCATTTAGCTTGACCCTCTTGCTCGGTGGAGAACTCAAGATGCTAGACACCATGGCAAGAAGTGAAAGAAGAAGAGGAAGAATGAGTTGGCGTATGGTGATAATGACCGAGCTTGAAGAAGGAGGTGTATCAGGGAAGATTTATACTCAGCAATCCAATGATGCAGTTATCGAGGGAGATTTTGAAACGCGATGGTTCACATTTTGAACTCGGGGGGCATGTCTTGACACTAGAATTTGGACCGGTGCACCATCGGCTAGGTGAGTCAGGCAACAAGAGTCGATGGGCCACCAATGGAGGTTTAACAGGCAAAGATAGGCTGCGTGCGACGTGGGTTGATACTTCGTTATTAGTTTTTCATTTAGTTAACAAATAAATAAGTTAGTTAGGATTCAGCTTTATCCACAGATAGCGTGTCAACCCGGCTATAAATATATAAGCCCGGGGTCATTGTAAACACACAAATTCAGTCAATCAAACCCTTTGGCGCATCGCCAACTTTAGGTACGTAGCATTAGGGCGATTCTCTGCCAGAGTTATGGCTGCATCGGTTGAGTCCGATTTCTAACTTCGACGGATATAGCCTATTGGTAAACTGATTCATATGTTCATGGCTTTCTCGATTGAGTCTGATACTGTGATCAGATGGAGTAGGTTTGCTAGTTTTCGGTTAAATACATTGATTCACACTCTCCTACCGTGTGTTATAGATTGGATCTCCGTGTTTGCCAATCACGGTAGTTTAACTTATCAAACTAGATTAGATCGTATATCGATCGGCAACAGCACGTTGTCTCGGTTAGGTCCGATCCATGGCGTTGACGGGTTATATACGGGACAATCTGGTCTAATGTGTTAAAACGATGTTCGTCGATGTTTTAGCCAATGAATTATATATTACTCTATTAATCGGATTAGTTATATTTAGTACACTCTCAATAACCTATCTTTACGCTGCATCGGTTTAGTTCGAACGAACTGTAGAGATTGATATTGTAGAGTTATATTGCTGGAGCCGATTGGCAGGGTTTATTGTTTTACATAGATTTTTCGGATGCATCATGATTTTCATATGTGCTATCGTTGCCGATGCCGATAGGCTATCGCCGATAGCGTTAGGACATCTCATGTCTGTCTCCTTGTCAATTGCAGGGTTAAATTGACTGGCACGTCTACTGACATCTCTAGGTTATTTAGGACTTGTACTAGAGCTAAGCAGATACTCCCAGGCCTTCGAGTGTGAAGACGTAGGAATACCTGTGATTTTTGCATCAACTATAACTGATAACAAATTGCTGCCTCTCAAATCATAGAATGTGCATTTGTGGCTAGAACGCGGGCTATTGATAGCCAAGATGCCTAAATTGCAATGAAAGACTCCAAAGAGATACCACATTTCAAGAGTTCTCAGTCAAGCCAATCTAAAATCTACCACAAGAAATGATCTGATAAATGACTTCATTGCAGCATGCAAGCAGGCTAGCTAATAAGTAACAACAATTGTGACCCCAAAGTGGATCAATATTCCTGGGGAAGAGCGCTCTCCCACAAACCTTCCTCGCTAATCCAAGAGATACCCCAACATCTCAGCTTAGATTAGATCACACAGCATGAGTAGAAAAGGGGGACAAAAGAAGCTAATCCTGGAGGAACTGATGGCGCCTACTCTTACAGTCTTGCCATGACTCCCGATGTTCGTGCAGGTGGCAGAGGCACGGGGGAGATGCGGTGGCTTAGAACCGCCACGCAGGGCCATAGGGCGGAGGCACATGGGACCAGAGGCTCACGGGGCGAGTGGCAACGGTGCGACGCAGTCACTGAGTCACGGCGTCAGCGTCACGCAGGGGCAGGGCCAAGGGGGGCACTGGGACTCACGGAGCCAGCCGGTGGGAGGGGTGCTGGTTGCCAGATCTGGCATAAAGAAGGCAAGAGGAGGCGACAGCGTGCGGGGGGATAGCAGCCGCAGCGAGCTAGTGTCACTGTTTTGTGACTAAGGGGGCATTTGGTTCCATGGACTAAAGTTTAGTCCGTGTCACATCGGATGCTTGGACATCAATTTGAAGGAATAAACGTGAACTAATTATAAAAATAATTGCAGAATCAGAGGATTATTCGCGAGACGAATCTATTAAGCTTAATTAATCCATGATTAGCAAATGTTTACTGTAGCATCACATTGTCAAATCATGGCGTAATTAGGCTCATTAGATTCGTCTCGTGAATAATCCACCGATTATGAATGAGTTTTATAAATAGTCTACATTTAATACTCAAAATAGTATCTAAATATTCGATGTGATAGGGACTAAAGTTTAGTCCCTGTAACCAAATAGGGCCTAAGTGCGTCAGTAGGTTGTCGACCGATTTATAATATCCGATGGTATAATAGGCTAGATTATAGAGTGGTCCAGGACCCTAGACTACAGGGTACCTGCAGAACCGCCATAATAGCAAACAAAATACATAATCTAGTTTTTTCTCGTCTTGAAAAGCTTGAGGTGATTGATGAAAAATCCAATGTAAATTGTGTCCAATTGTATTATTTAATTCAGAAAATAAAATATAATCAAGGGTCAGGATTATTTACATGTATTACCTCTTTGAGAAGGTAAATGCTGCACCATAAAGGCCCTTTCATATTCTTTGATCATTAGCACAAAACTATAGTCTGACACTGTTTTATCGATTTTTTTAAATAATATATTTTTTATTCAAAATTTTAAATCTGGTATGCGGATTTTAGAAATTGCAAATATAGTCTACTGTCAGGCTATGGTCTGCCAACAGAGACTTTTTTGGTATCTGTCGATAGACTATCTGTCGATCTACCCTCTATCGGTAGATGGTCTATCGACAGAGGTCGGCTAGCAGCCACGCTAGCAATTGTCGGCTGATTTACCCTCTATCGGCAGACCATTTACCGACAGAGGGTAAATCGGCAGATGGCCTACTGACATAGCACTATTTATATGTCGGCAGGCCATCTGCTGACAGAACCAGAAAAATTCAGAACTTTCGGTATTCGGAACTTCGAGACAGCCGAACCCAAAACATTCGTATGTATCCTTTTCTCCTTTCTCATTCTCTATTTTGAAATGACATTTAATTCTAATGAGATTACAATATCTAGTGAAAAGAATTTTGAAGTGTGGGAGAACATGCAAGTGTAGTCCAATACTTTTTGATAGTTTTTGGAACAAGAGAATTCTAGAGTGCATCCTAAGTGGCACATAACACAATATCTGAAACTGTTTGAAAGTAATCTAACAGAAACTAGGCGTAATAACTAGTTCAACAGATTACAAATGGCATACTCGTAGTACGGACATCAGGTCCTACTGATTTCTCCGTTGTCTCTCTTCCCTAGCGTGTCTGGCTTGTTTTCTTTCCTCTCTATACCTAAGCTCTCGCTGCCTACGGTATGCCCTCCGTTGCCTTTCCTCTTCATCAAATCTTGCACTCACTCGCTCATCAGGTTCCTTGCTCATTTCATACTCCGGGTGACTTTCTTCCTTTGTGATCTAACCGTCCTCATACATAAGCGATGCTACATCTACCCACTGACGGAATGCGCATCTTCTTACATTTTGCTTCCATAACAGACAGGAACGTAAGTGTTACACTAGAAAATTATTCGAAAATAAGTCATGATTTAGTTGTGATCCCTTACCACGAATTGGTCATATAGGTTGGGGCACATGAATTCTCTCCTTCTCCTTGATTCTCCTCCGAGTGAGGTCCTTAGCATGCAACGACTGCCACAGGTGCACGTAGGTCATTGCTCCCACTTGAGGATTCCTACAGGATTTATCATCCAACTTGAACTAGCATGCTCCACCTTTAGCCGATGCTCTTCCTTCCTTTGCGTGTACTCCTTTATAGTCTCGACTTGTCGCATAGGCCCTCTGACAGATTGCTGCCTTGAATCGTCGATCCATTGGGTGAAATCACACTTCCTTGGATTATCCTACAAGACCAAATAACTGCAGTTACTTACACCAAAGTTAGTAATCAATGGATGGATGAACTAATTTAATATTCTCGTGCTCACCATGAAGCCATCATCGATGGTAGGACATATGAAGTATCTTATACCAGTAGCTCGTCCTGACGTTGCGGTCATTACCTAGCAATGGTCTCTGTAGTGACATTTGGGGCATTGAAGCCATGGCGGCACTCCGATTGGATTGATTCTCCAATCACCTTACTTGGACTGGGC
>KE372923.1:99131-117303 GCA_000418225.1 Zizania latifolia
CGGAGGTGGGCTGGCCGGAGAGAAGAAATGACCGGCGGCTAGGGTTTCAGCTCTTGGGAGGATAGAGGGAGAAGTGGAGAGAGGAGGTGGGAGGAAGAAGAAGGTGGAAGGACAAAACACCTAATACAATTTTGAAAATGATTTGCAATTAGCTCAAAATCCTCAAAGTGATTACAAGGGATGGCTAGCCCTTATATAGCCACCATGGACCAACACAAATGACTCAAATACCCTCTTCGCGAAGGTTCGATACAGACTCCAGCCCACGGGACAAAAACATAAAATGACACTACAGATATTTATTCGGTGCCGAACTTTTCGTAGCCGCTACGACACCGCTAACTTTAACGCTAACTTCACTTTTCCGGTAGATTTGATGGTTTTAAGCCGAAGCCGTCAAAGCGTCTGTCGTCTCCGCACCGTGCACCCGGATTGGACTGATCCGACCCCGTGACTCCTCAGCCCGGCGGTCGGTCGTTCGTGTACCTGAGTCGCACCGGTCGACACCACGACGGATCACGTCCGCTTGTCGCTTCTGCTCCATGCACCTGGATTGGACCGGCACGTCCTCGCGACCCCTCTGTCCGACGAACATCCGTATGTGTACCGGAGTCACACGCGAGCTCCATCACGACAAGTCACTGTGCCTCCCCTCGGAGGACTTCTCCTCATCTTCATCTCTCCCGTTGATAATCACTCATCATCCCCATGGTATTCACCATGGCTCCTTAGTTGTTGCCGTCAACACCACTAGCGGTCAATATCTGACCTCTGTACTTCCTAGTTAGGAATGTGCCATCCACACAAAGAATGGAACGACAATACTAGAAAGCCCGGATGCAAGCACCGAGTGTAAAGAAAACTCGATGCAGAATCTTAGCACCCTCTGGGAATATCACATCCTTCTCTTTGAACGAGTGGTGTCATTGCGTAAGTACGACAATCCTTGATGGGGCCACCCACAGAGGTAATTTGATTAGGTATATGGGGATGTCTGTGTTCGAAATTCGATGGTCACCTCAAAGAACAAGAGACAAAAAGAGTTTAGACAAGTTCGGGCCTCCCGGAGGATAATAACCCTAGTCTGTGTGTTGGAATATACACAATACGTATCTGCGTATGTATGAATGTCGGTGAGTCTAAAAACATATCCTGTCAGAGGTATCCCTGACCCCTTTATATATCACAGGGGTCGAAGGGTTACCATTTAGGATTTAATCGCCCCATTAAGTCCCTTTACAACAGTTAAATCACTAGGGAATGTGGGCTAATTATCACAGCATTATTCGCTATCTTAATTTGTCTTCAACACTAGCGGTTACATCTTTGAGGTTATTGTCATTGATGGTGCGGACCGACTGTTGATCTGGCCTCCCGAGTGCCTACGGTCGGGGTGTCCCCCCGAGTGCGGGACTCGGGACCCCGCTATATTGCTGACTGCTACGCTACTGCATGCCAGTCCGACCCCTTCTAGGTCATCTTTAATGTCCTGTGTTCCGACCTCTTATTCCATCTAGTCACCTTAAAGGCTCTCGAGAAGTACCTCAGGGCCGTCACCCCGACAGGAGCCCCCGAGCTCTTCAAGGCAGTGAGACGACAACTATCCGGATGGAGTCAAGAATGCATGAGGAGCGTAAAAATGAGTTTTTTTTATAAACTCCTATGATTTACCTTGTAGGTGCACCTGCCGGGTTCAGCCCTTGAGCCTGGAGTCTGCTAGGAGAGCAAGCTTTAGGGTCTAGTATTTTGAGTGTTTATAAATCACCCGAGTCGTTGCTTCGGGGAGGGCTTGGGATTTTGGGCTTCCACCGATCGAGCATTTGCTGGAGTGAGGAGTATCCGAGCTTCTGGGCATTTTAGCGAATAGGCATCAGTGGGAGTCGAGGGGTGTTTGAGCCCCTGGGCGTTCTGGCGATCAGGCGTCCATAGGAGGTGAGGGGCGTCCGAGCCCTCGAGCGTTCTGGCGATCAAGCGTCCGTAGGAGTTGAGGGGCGTCTGGGCCCTCGGGCGTTTTGGCGATCCGGCGTCCGTAGGAGTTGAGGGGCGTCCGAACCCTCCGGTGTTTTGGCGATCAGGCGTCCAAGAGTTGAGGGGCGTCTGAGCCCTCAGGCGTTTTGGTGATCAGGCTAACAAGTGTCAGTTGGAGCGGTGGGCGTCGGTTCGCCTCCCTCTTTTGACCATCTGATTTGTTTTTAATGGTTAGATGGAGCCTTTGAGGGAGGTGAAACGGTTCCATTGACGACGTGGATTCCCACTCAGAACACATCTTGAGGTGGTTACGGCAGAACAAATGGATTGAACCGTTGCTCCGCTCGTATAAATGGCCTTCTTCGCCTTCCTTCCGACGCAAGCCTTTCATTTGCTTCCAAGTTTTAGCCTTCATCTTCTTCTTCCTTGTGCCCAAATCTCTTCCGCTGGATCCTCATCATCCCGGCCGCCATTGCCAGTGTGTGGTGTGCTATCGCAAGGCACGCCGTTTGTTTAACTTTAAGCCTCTCGCTCCACCATCAGCCCCACCAATGGCTTCCTTAGTTGCTGGTGTTGATCGATCGAAAGAATTCTATAAATCTATCTCACTCCGCCAGCGCCTCGAGCTTCTGGAGAAGGTCAGTGTTCTTCTGGCCTAGGCGTTGTCACTTTGGCGTCCGGTGGCCGATGAGAAGTTCCTGACTCCAAACACCAACGAGTTAGTGGTATTTGAGTCTTTTTTTCACCGTGGGCTCGGCTTGCTAGCCCATCCTTTCCTTCACGATCTCCTTCACCACTATGATATTTCTCTTGTGAATCTTAACACCAACTCTATTCTTCATATTTCTATTTTCATCTATCTTTGCGAGGCCTACCTTGGCATCGAATCACACTTTGACCTCTTTCGCCACTTCTTTTATCTCAAAGCCTACTCCAAGAAGGTGGTCAGGGGGGCCGGAATCCAACTCCATGATGGGAAGGCAGCCGAGTACATCTCCATCCCCCTTTCGACTTCAAACAAGGGTTGGCATAGCCAGTGATTTTATGTTGGGAACCACGAGCCAGCTCTCTCTCTGGAGACCGACCGCCTTCTAGCTTTAGCACTGACCTGGACAGACCGTTGCCGATCGGCCGACTAGGGTTCGGTGGATGAGCTGGTCTGAGAGATCATCAAGCTCTGGGAGCAGAAGCTGATGGGGGTCATCGTGGCCCTCAACTTTGTGCTCCGCCACGTTTAGCCTTGCAAGAGCCGGGCGCGATCGGGATACGAATATGAGGGTCGAGCCGACCCCTCCCGTGAGTCCTCGGAGACGCTGACCGTGGAAGAGGCCACGGAGCGGGTTTAGGATTTCTTTGCTGCCAAGATAGTGATTGGCAACGAGGATAACCCGAGGTCGTACCATCTCACCAATCCCCGACCGGATGTAAGGTGTTGCAGTCGGATTTATTTGTATTTGTTGGTTGCTTCTTTTTGCAATATCACCTGCCGGGTGCCGGGCTTGACTTTGTTGAAATGTAGGGATGAGAGGCGTTCTGCTCCTTGGCACCATTGCCAGAGCAGCCCTAGGCGGTTGGGCAAAAGGATATCGATTGGGTCGATGGCCGATCGGTACGAAGAGGAAGGACAAGGCCATTTGTCCTCCTGCAGCGAAGAAGCCGCGCATGACGGTGGTATCTAAGGGCAAGCTCAAGGTGTCATCATCGTTTTCGGGAGAGACTAGCGCTGACTTGGAAACATCCGAGGGAGCCTCCATTGATGCTACAGCGGTGGTGGTGTCCTCGTCATCATCGCCATTACCTCCTTGACCCACCCCTCCACCGGGGGGCCCATCAGGCCGGCACCATCGGGTTAAGATGTGTTCCTTCCAGAAGTCAAGTAGATAACTTTTCTTTTCCTGAAAGCATGTAGAATAATGTATAAATTGTTGTCTTAAGTTTTGTATTTTATTAGGACGCCGGTGTTGGTGCCCGATGGAGATGATACTACGGCTATGGGGGCGGTCGATGACACCAGCGGGATGGCAGTCGGTGACTCTGGCGTGGGGGCGGTCGGCGACGCCAGCGTGGAGTCGGCTATGCCTACGGCGCTGACCCCGGTCGCCACAGCGGTGGAAGTGGTGTTGCTGACCACGGACGTGGTGGTCTACAAAGATGTGTTTGCCCTGACCGTGGATGTGGCCGCCTCGACTACAGACGTGGTCATGTCAGGATCACCAGCTTCGCTGGCTGCTCCTGCGTCAGCGACTGCTCCTTCAGTGGATGCTCAACCGACTGCTGAGCTTGTGATAGAGGAGGCAACCGATGTTGACCCATCATTAGTGGAGCCGATGGATATAGGGGATGCGGGAGTACCTCCCGTCTTGGATGATGTCCAACGAGAGGTGGAGGAGTGGCGCGATGAGCTGAGTCATCTCGAGCGGGCTGTAAACGTAAGTTATCCATACCTTTTGTCCTTTTTGCATTTGTTAAATAATTGCACCTGACGCTGTTGTTGTTGTAGTGCATGCTGAATCGTCTGGTCAGGCGTACGAATATGCCATGTCCTGCTGACATCATGGACTCAGGGGCTCTCAATGCCTAAGTCCAACAATTGATGGTCTAGCTGGCCGAGTCTGAGGCCGCGCAGAGGGCGGCGGAGAGGAAAGCCGAAGTCCTCCGGACGCAGCTAGACATCTAAGCTTTTGGTAATAGTCACACAATAATGGTCACACAACCGCTTTGCATTTTAGCATAATTTTGGTGTGGTATTTCTGATTAACTTGGTAAACAGATCGCCAATCCGTTGAGGCGTGGCTAGAGATAGCTACTGCTCTGGCAGAGCAGTCGGTGATGTCGGCAGAGTTGGCCCTCGGCGAGGCCAGCGAGGCCAGGGAGAATATGGCCAAGGCAGAAGCTGAAGCCATCTCCACCAAGAAGAGGGCCACTGAAGCGGAGGCTGGAGTCATCGTGGCCAAAAAGAAGATCGACGAAGCAGTCGGTGAGTACAAAAGTATAGCCGACCGGTACTTGCTTTAATTTGAAGATTTGAGGATGTATTTTTAAACTCTTGATTGATCTTGCAAAGTTAAACCGGCGCGTGAATGCCCAATTTGCAGACTTGGAGGCTTGCCTGAGCAGTGTTCAGGCGGACTTCGATAGCTGCTAGGCCGGTGTAGAGACACTATTGAAGATGATCGACTATGAGCCATCTTGCGCTGATCGACCCAAGCATGAATTCCTTGAGCAACTTCGTGGAGCGCCCGCACACCTCTAAAGTCAGGCTCAGGAGTGGATGCAGTCGCAGGTGGCACACACGCTTGGGGTTGTCTGAGCGCTATACCCTTATACTCGGTTGGAGCACATCCGAGAGGGGTGGCCATCGACCGTCGAGGAATCCAACATGGAGAGGTACTACTCAGAAGTGGAGGAGACAGCTGGTGTGCTCGGCCACGACTTAGATATATTTTCTGAAGATCCTGCCAAGTAGTATGAATATAAAGAAAAAAGTAGTAATGTAAATATAATACTGTAATTTTCAATGCAATGTTATTTGGAGTTAGAATTGTGCTGTGTCCGACCGCCTTCATTTATTTTCCGAGTGATTGGTATAACCTTAGTTTACAACGTAGGGAAACTTAGCCACATAGACGCGTATTAAACCACGGGATTCACAAGTAGTTGGAAAAAAAAATAGAAGTGGTCAGGCAACAAGCATTGGAGAAAAACTTTGTTAGGCGAGTTTGGTGAGCCCCCGAGCGTGTTATAAACGTATCAACGATACCTCCCCATAGAGCAGAACGGATACCAACTCGGGGTGACTAGTCGGAGCATCGTACGACCAGTCGCTAGAGCTAGAGCGGGTCATAGACTCTGGGAAAAGTGATAGAAAGGGCAAACACTCAGGGTCAGACGGGACAAAATGTTGGAGAAAAATTGAAGAAAAAGCATTGTTATTATTGACCCAAGATAAAAAGTACGTAGCTTATAACATCTGGGTAAAATTGGTGTAGGTGCTCGATGTTCCAGGAGTCGGGGACGCGTTGACCGTCTTCTCGAGTCAACCGATAGGACCCTGACTGAGTGACTTCTGTGATGATGAATGGACCTTCCCATGGAGCAGATAGCTTGTGGGCGCCGACCGCAGATTGTACTCGGCGAAGGACTAGATCCCCGACTTGGAATGACCGGTCGTGCACATTACGATTATGATACCGTCGAAGCACTTGATAGTATCGATCGGATTGGATAACTGTGGCCAGTCAAGCTTCTTTCAGACTATCAATGTCCTCTTCTCTTATTTGTTCGGTGGCTCTCTCTTCATAAAGTTGGATTTTTGGAGACTCATGGAACATATCTACTGGTAAAATGGCCTCTGACCCGTATACCAGGAAGAAAGGAGTCCGACTAGTTGCTCGGCTAGGCCGAGTGCGGAGTCTCCATAAAACACCTGGTAGTTCTTGTTGGGGAACAGGTAGGCTACGCTAGCACATGAAAAACTTTTTCTCTACCGCATTCACCCAGGAACCATGTGAGCAATGGGATCATAGATCGTTACCACTGGACGCGCTTGCGCAGTGGAAGTAGAGTTAGAGAAGCGTGTCCATGATCAGCCCCGATCAGCTCCGTTCAGTCATCGACAACGAAGATGATGTATCCTCGCGATCTCCACACCGAGAAGATCAGCACCGCAATCGCAGCGGTGCCTCTATGGTATCCACACGTACAGGAAGGGATTCACCGTGCGCCGATATGCTAGTACCACGCGCGTGGCTAGGGTAGGTGGTGTGGCTAGGGAGGAGGACGTCTAGGACATTGTACCGTATAGATTAGATTAGTTTACCCTTGCCTCTCCTCATCTTATATAGAGTCCACTAATGGGCCTTTAATCAATATTAAAGCCCATCATGACTCTAGACCCTAATGGGCCTTTAATCAATATTAAAGCCCATCTGCAGATTCAATTTGCATGCTCGATCTCCTCTAAGATAGATCGTCAGCAAGCCAGACCCGATTCTAGGGACTTGAGGTCGGAAGTCGGAATCGGCCAGCCAAGTCCGAGTTGGCACTCGGACTTGGGGTCAGTAGTCGGGATCGGCCCACCGAGTCCGAGTCGGCACTCGAACTCGGGGTCGGTAGTTGGGGTCAGCTAGCGTGCCTGAGCTTTTGACCTTCGAAATCCGACTCCTCCAAGACTTGTCTCTAACGCATATCACCATCAATCTCCCACTTGCACTAGAGTCGATTCTTGCAAGCTTGTAAATCCCATCCCCTTAAGCGTGTGACCCGATAGGTTCATATGTAAACAGCCGCTTCTCGAAAACCCTTTCCGAATAGCAAGTCAATAGCGGTACCTAGCAGCACATACTGACCCCCGAATGCATACAAAATCATATATTCTAAACCTTATATACTCACGCACCAATCCCTTTACCACAGGACATCAGTCAAGCTCAAGGCGAGATTCGCGCCACCCTTGTGATAGCTCGACACTTCACTCGATCAAATAGTGGATTAATCATGATTAACTCATTAATCATAGTGGCATGGCCATGCACTTTCACAATCCAACTATCTCGAGGGGCCCAGAGACATCTCTCCCGTTATTTAGGAGGGGTAAATTCTATCTTGATCGCTCACATTCCACGAAATGTTTCATAACATACTCGAAAGCAACCTTTATAACTACCTATTTACATAATAGCGTTTGGAAGCCCCTAAGTATGTTACTACACATTCTGGATTCAATGACGATCTAAGGTCAAAGGATTCTGCAGGTACACCATTTGAGATGATAACTGATGGCACATTAAAAATAACAATCTCAGTAGTATCTCAAGATGGGTCTATCCAACACCATGTTCTCTAACATATGTCCACATTACTAATTTGATATCTCCATATCTATGATCCGTGAAATATGATCATCAATCAGACAAATGTGCTAATCTATGAATCATCATTATCCCACATGATGATATGAGATTAGGGATCATTTAGAATAACATCATTATAAAAAAAAGAGTTTCACAGATAAGTCACATACTTGTTGATCAATGTAAATGATAATTATTGAAGGAACAAGATAACCAATTATCCAAAAATACATCAGCATAAACAAGACACATTCTCTCACATACACTAGACTTATTCACGCAAGTATCTAATACCTATAGAGCTCAAGTATGCCTCATGCTTGGGCTATGAGAGAGGCTTCGTCAATGAATCAGCAATGTTCGAATCCATGTGCACCTTGCATATCTTTACATCACCTCTATCTATGATCTCATGGATGAGGTGATAGCGCCGTAGTATGTGCTTGGACTTCTAGTGTAACCTAGGCTCCTTGGCTTGCGCAATGGCACCACTATTATCACAATAGAGGTCCACTGGACTGGACGCACTAGGGACAGCACCCAACTCAGAAACAAATTTTCTGATCCAAACAGCCTCTTTTGTAGCTTCAAAAGCTGCTATGTACTCGGCCTCCGTTATTGAATCTGCAATCGTTTCTTACTTAGAACTTTTCCAACTCACTGTGCCTCCATTAAGACAAAACACAAATCTAGATTGCGATCTCGAATCATCCTTGTCAGTTTGGAAGCTAGCATCGGTGTAACCATTTACAACGAGCTCCTCCGTACCTCTGTAGACTAGAAACATATCCTTAGTTCTTCTCAAGTACTTGAGGATACTCTTTACTATCGCCCAGTGACTTTCACTCGGGTTTGATTGGTATCTACTCGTAACACTTAGAGCATAGGAGATATCTAGGCGTGTACAAAAAATGACATATTTGATGGACCTGATCGTCAAAGCATACGGGATCACACTCATCTTCTCTAGCTCATCAGGTGTCGAGGGACACTGATTCTTGCTAAGAGTAATACCATGTGACATTGGCAAGAAACCTTTCTTAGAATCCTACATATTGAACCGTTTTAATACCTTGTCAATGTACGTGCTTTGGCTTAATCTAATTAGCCTTCTCGATCTATCTCTATAGATCTTTATGCACAATATGTATGTTGCCTCTCTAAGATCTTTTATTGAGAAACTTTTTCGTAACGAAGATTTTAACAGCATCGAGTATTAGAATATCATTTCTGATCAACAATATGTCATCTACATATAAAACCAGAAACACAAGTGCGCTCCCACTAGCCTTTTTGTAAATACAAGGCTCTTCTTCATTCTTGATGAAACCAAACTCTTTGATCACTTCATCAAAACGAAGATTCTAACTCCGAGAAGCTTGCTTCAGCCCATAAATGGACTTTTGAAGCTTGCATATTTTCCCAGCATTTTTCAGATCGACAAAACCTTCAGGCTGTGTCATGTACACATCCTCGCTTAGGTTTTCATTAAGGAAAGCAATTTTGACATCCATTTGCCATATCTCATAGTCATAATATGCGGCAATTGCTACGATGATCCGAATAGACTTTAGCATTGCGACGGGTGAAAATGTTTTATCATAATCAACACCTTGAATTTGCCTAAAACCTTTTGCCACCAATCGTGCCTTATAGATGTGAACATTTCTAATAATATCTATCTTTTTCTTAAAAATCCATTTACACTCGATAGTTTTAACACCATCAGGTGGATCGACCAAGTTCCAAACTTGATTCTCTTGCATGGATTCCAACTCAGATCTTATGGCTCGAAGCCATTTGTTAGAGTCTAGTCCTATCACTGCTTCTGAGTAGGTCTTAGGTTCATCATTGTCCAATAATAATATGTTGCACTACCCCGTGGTTAAAAATACAAACCGCTCGGGCGCACGACTCAACCTCTCCGACCGACGTGGGGCTGGTGTCTCGACAATAGGTTCTGCAACGTTTTGCACATCGAGTTACGGTTCAGTAGGAGCTGAAACACTTTCTAGTGGTTCCCCAACTTCTTCGAGTCGCACCGTTCTCCCACTAACTCCTTTCGAGATAAACTCTTTCTCAAGAAAGACACCATTCCGAACGACAAACAATTTGCCTTCTTCCTGGTTATAGAAGTAATATCCTTTGGTTTCCCTAGGATACTCCACAAAGATGCATTTATCAGATTTGGGAGTGAGCTTATCAGACGTCAAATGTTTTACATAGGCCTCACAACCCCATATCTTTAGAAAAGACAACCGGGAAAGTTTCCCAGTCCATATATCATATGGCATCCTCTCTATAGAATTAGATGGAACCCTGTTCAACATGAAAGCAGCAGTTTCTAGAGCGTGTCCCCAGAAGGACAATGGAAGATCATATTGACTCATCATTGACCGGACCATATCTAACAAAGTTTGGTTCCTCCGCTCGGACACTCTATTCCATTGAGGCGTGTCTGGTGGAGTCAACTGTGGAACAATTCCACATTACTTTAGATGATCAATAAACTCATGACTTAAATATTCACCTCCACGATCCGATCGCAGAAATTTAATTATCTTGCCTATATGATTTTGTACCTCATTCTAGAACTCCTTTAACTTTTTAATGGATTCCGACTTATGCCTCATTAAGTAGATGTAACCAAATCTATTAAAGTCGTCAGTAAAAGTAATAAAGTACTGAAAACCACCTCTAGCCGTAGAACTCATTAGTCCACTTACATCTGTATGTATAAGGGTCAACAATTCATTTGCCCTCTCACTTTGACCAGTGAAAGGCGTCTTAGTCATTTTGCCAAGTAAACAAGACTCGCATGTGTCAAATGATTTGAAATCAAATGACTCTAGAAGACCATCTTTATGAAGCTTCAGCATACGCTTCTCATTTATATGACCTAAACGACAATGCCAAATAAAAGTGAAATTCAAATCATTAAGCCGAGGCTTCTTCGTATTAATGTTATAAACATTTATATCCTCAAGATTTAGAATATATAATCCATTCAATAATGAATAAATACCATAGAGCATACCATTCAAAAATATTGAACAATACTTGTTCTTTATTATGAATTCATAACCATCTTCCTCTAAACACGAAGAAGAGATAATGTTTCTGCCCAAGGTAGGAATGAAATAACAATTCTAAAATTCTAAAACTAATCCTGAGGGTAGCGACAAGGAATAAACGCCGATGGCTAACGTATCAACTTTTGCACCATTGCCGACGTAGACATTCAAATCGCCTCTTGCACACTTCCTAGTCCTTTTCAGTCCCTGCAACGATTTGCAAGTATGAATCATTGATCCGGTATCAAATACCCATGAATCAATTGGACGAGTAGCAAGATTAATTTTAATAACATTTATACCAAAAGTGGAAGTCTTACTTCCCTTCTTTTTCTTAAGTTCTTCCAAGTACAACTTGCAGTTCTTCCGCAAATGATCAGTCTTATGGCAGTGATGGCAAGTGTCAGAAGTAGCAGGGCCAACTTTAGACTTTCCAACAGGTCTAGGCTTAGAGCTCGAGATCTCATCCAAAGCTTTAACCTTGCCCTTGCGTTTTCAACTCTTGCTATCCTTCTGAACCATCATCACATGACTAAAGCTTTTCTTAATGCTTTCCTCAGTAGTCTTTAGCATCCTATGCAATTCAGCCATGTTTTTCTCCATGCTGTTTATATGAAAATTTAAAATAAACGGCTCGAAGCTCACAGGGAGTGACTGGAGAATCACATCCATAGCCAACTCTTGGCCAAGGGGAAAATCAAGTTTTTTCAGGCTTTCAATGTAACCAATCATCTTGATCACATGAGGACTGACTGGACTGCCTTCTGCCAACCTGCACGCAAACAAGGACTTTGAGGTGTTATACCTCTCGGCCCGAGCTTGGTTCTCAAACATGCCTTTGAGTCCCACGATCATATCGTAGGCATCCCTGTTCTCATATTGCTTCTGAAGCTCAAAGGACATACTGGCAAGCATGAGACAGCTAACATCAAGTGAATTATTGGCGTACTTCTCATAACCCTCCGATCCACGACAGACGCATTATCAGCTGGTTCATCAGGATGGGGCTCCTCTAGAACATATTTCTTTTTCTTTTGTTTGAGAACAATTCTCAAGTTTCTATGCAAATCAATAAAGTTTGTTCTAGAAAGCTTTTCTTTTTCAAGAATTGATCGCAAATTAAACCTAGAAGTCTTACTAGCAGTAGGTGCCATGATCTACAACAAAAATACAAGTTTCAGCACTATGCTATGTGAATCTTCTATCAAATAAAAGATGCTCCACTACAAGATATACAATCGTTTTCCCTCTTACGACATGTAGTGGGACAAGATCCATATTCGGCTAACTTTTAGTGAGCTTTGGCATCACTGCTAGAAAATTAGTAACATAGGTAAGCAACACCTTGCTAATCACATCCCTATGTGACTCTTGTTTGTTGGGTGGCATCGAATGCCCCAGCACCCAACACCATGCCCCAAAGCCCAAAACCATTTTGATAGCTTTGTTAAGCAAATCAATACTATGCTTATGGATGTCTGACATCCACCCTAACTGGTTAAGATAAAAGATGGCATTCTGCTTTGGTAGACCTATCATACAATGATCAAAAACCTTTGTAAGTGTAGCTATTGGAAATGGCATCAATGACTCTTAATTTTTTGAGAAAAACTATTCTAACATGGTAACGATGCCTACCGCGTACAAAACATGAAAGAATAGTATGACAGAAACATAAGTAAACATCACAGGCAATTATATTAACTATGACATAGCATGGCCCTTCTCACTTGGTGATCTCTATCTCCATGGTTCCTATCCTTTGGGTCATCACGCTTCAAGCCTTCATGATCTCGTATCAGCCTATTACATCTAATAGCACTATATAAATTACATGAGAAGAAGCATCACATGTTGACACGCAGGTCGTTACAACAATAGAACAACCTTAGGCTGTAATTGACAATGACACGTAGGCCATAAAAATTACATACATGCATCATATGCATCATAAGACCATACCAGTCACAATATTCTCTGTAAAAACGAGTTAAGCGTCAAATCTAGGTGTGTCTAAAAGTGTATCCAAAACTTCCAAAATCAACCTTCTGTATCGAATTTATTTTGGCCCGGAACTTCTGGGTCAAACCCGGAACTTCCGAAAATAACCTTCTGTACAAAAAATATTTTGGCCCAGAAGTTTCGGCTGGAGCCCGGAACTTCCAAAAATCCAATGCATGAACAATATATCTAATCTATTTCCACCACATATCACTTATATGTGTATGATCCAGATCGAACACTATGCACGTAGGCTCTGATACCACTGTTGGGGAACGGGTAGGCTACGCTAGCACATGAAAAACTTTTTCTCTACCGCATTCACCTAGGAACCATGCGAGCAATGGGATCATGGATCGTTACCACTGGGCGCGCTTGCACAGCGGAAGTAGAGTTGGAGAAGCACGTCCATGATCAGCCCCGATCAGCTCCGTTCAGTCGTCGACAACGAAGATGATGTATCCTCACGATCTCCACACCGAGAAGATCAGCACCGTAATTGCAGCGGTGCCTCTATGGCATCCACACGGACAAGGAGGGATTCGCCGTGCGTCGTTATGCTAGTACCACGCGCGTGGCCAGGGCAGGTGGTGTGGCTAGGGAAGAGGACGTCTAGGGCACTGTACTGAATAGATTAGATTAGTTTGCCCTTGTCTCTCCTCATCTTATATAGAGTCCACTAATGAGCCTTTAATCCATATTAAAGCCCATCATGACTCTAGACCCTAATGGGCCTTTAAGCAATATGAAAGTCTATCTGCAGATTCAATCTGCATGCCCGATCTCCTCTAAGGCAGATCGTCAGCAAGCCAAACCTGAGTCTAGGGACTCGGGGTCAGAAGTCAGGATCAGCTCGCCGAGTCCGAGTCAGCACTCAGACTCGGGGTCAATAGTCAGGATCGGCCTGCTGAGTCCGAGTCGGCACTCGGACTCAGGGTCGGTAGTCAGGGTCAGCCAGCGTGCTTGAGCTTTTGACCTTCGAAGTCCGACTCCTCCATGACTTGTCTCTAGGGCATATCAACATCAGTTCTTTCATCCACCGACCTTCATATTTGTTGAGAGAGTCAAAAACTCTGGCTTTTAAGCCTTAGAGAATCATACCATTGGCTCGTTCGCATTGACCGTTCGCCCTTAGATGTGCTACTGATGCATATTTCACCTCAATGCACTAGTCTTCACACAATTCCCAGAAGTCATTGGCAGTGAACTGGGTCTCTAGATCAGTGATGATCTGATTAGGAACGCCATACCGGTAAATAATCCCTTGGATGAATTCCGTGGCTTTTTTGGCATTGTAGGTCCTAAGTGCCATAACTTCAATCCACTTGGTGAACTTATCAATGGCGATGAAGAGACAATCATACCCCTGAGGAGCCTTCTGAAATGGATCGACCATGTTGAGCCCCCAGCATGCAAATGGCCATGAAGGTGGAATTGTTTGGAGTGCTTGTGTAGGGAGATGATTCTGCTTGGCGAAAAACTGGCACCCTTGACATCTTCTGATGAGCAGCTTAGCATCTTCATTGGCGGTCGGCCAATAAAAGCCCGACCGAAAAGCCTTTCCCACTAGAGTTCAGGCTCTAGCATGGTTTTTGCACATTTCTGAGTGCACCTCTTTCAATATGTCTGATCCTTCGGGTCGACTGACACACTTTAAGAGCACCTGAGTCGAGGCGGCTCACTTGTATAATTCTGACCCCATGATGATATACTGTTTGCTCCTTTAGGCGAGGCGAATAGCTGAGTCCTTGTCTTTGGGAATTTTAGCGGTAAGGATGAAGTCGATGAGGGGTCAGCGCTAGTTTTTTGTATCATCAGCGATGACCACGACAGAAGGTGCCTCCTTGTTATCCAAGGGTTGCACTTCTTTAGTCTGGACTGATGGTTTTTAGAGCTCTTGGAGGAATACGCCATTCGGCACTGGAGCTCGGGAAGATCCCAGCTTAGCGAGGAGGTCAGCGGCCGAGTTGTCGTCTCTAGGGACTTGATGAAACTCAAGGCCATAGAATTTTCCTTCTAACTTTCGGACCTCTTTACAATATGCGTCTATTTTCTCGCTGGTACATGACCAGTCTTTGTTTACTTGGCTGATGACCAGTTTAGAATCTCTATACACCATTAGGCGCTTGACCCCAAGGGAGGTGGTGATTCGCAAGCCATTGACGAGTGTCTCATACTCAGCTGCATTATTTGACGCCATGAATAGGAGCTGGAGGGCATATTTTAGGTGTTCACCTTAGGGGGAGATTAGGAGAATTCTAGTGCCTGCTCCGTCAATGCTAAGGGAGCCATCAAAGTACATAACAAAGTGTTATGGGGTCTCGGCTATCAGTGGGAGTTGGATCTCTGTCCATTCGGCAATGAAGTCGGCGAGAGCTTGAGATTTAATGGCCGTTCGGGTCTTGAAATCTAGGGTATATTCACCCAACTCAATGGCCCATTTAACAATCCGACCAGTAGCGTCCCGATTGCGAAGAATGGCGCCGAGTGGATATACGGTGATGACATCCACCGAGTGTGCCTGGAAGTAGTGTTTGAGCTTCCGAACAGTGATGAGCACGGCGTATAGGAGCTTCAGAATCTGAGGATATCAGACTTTTGATGGTCTGAGTACCTCAAATATGAAATACACCGGCCATTATACCGGGTAGGCGTGGCCTTCCTCTGGGCGTTCAGCGATAATGGCGGTGCTGACCATGTGGGTTGTGGCAGAGATGTAGAGGAGTAAAGTTTCTTCAGGGGTCGGCGCAACCAAAATAGGTGACGTGATGAGAAATTTCTTGAGGTCGGCGAAAGCCTGATCTGCCTTTGGAGTCCAAGTGAAATTACCTTCTTTTTTCAGCAGCTTAAAGAATGGCATCCCTCGTTCACCGAGTCAGGAGATGAAACGCCCGAGTGTAGTCATGCAGCCCATGAGGCGTTGAATATTCTTAACGCTGGTTGGCTTGGCCATGTTTATAATCGTCGATATCTTCTCAGGATTGGCCTCAATCCCTCGACTGCTGACAACGAAGCTGAGTAGCTTCCCGGTTGGCACCCCAAATATACATTTCTCCGGATTGAGCCTCCATCGGAATTTTCGGAGGTTGTTGACAGTTTCCTGGATATTGGGAATTAAATCATCCATGTGCCTGGACTTGATGATGATATCATCTACATATGCCTTGATGTTGCATCCAATCTGGTCAGCGAGACAACATTGTATGGCGCGTTGATACGTAGCCCTAGCATTCTTGAGCCCAAAGAGCATTGATGTATAACAATAGGCGACGAATGGAGAGATGAACGTTGTCTTCTCTTGATCTTCCTCCTTCAGGCTGATTTGGTGATATCCCGAGTAGCAATCTAGGAAGCAGAGGAGGGAACTGCCGGTAGTGGAATCGACCACTTGGTCAATGCGCGGCAGTGGGAAAGGGTCTTTCGGGCATCGCTTATTGAGATTGGTGTAGTCAATGCATATTCTCTATTTTCCATTCTTCTTTTTTACAAGGACTGGATTTGCTACCCAGTTAGGATGATACATCTCTTTTATGAACCCGGCTGCTAGCAGTTAGGTGATTTCTTCTTTGATGGCCTCTTTATGCTCTTGGGCGAATTGGCGCATCTTTTACTTGACCAGCTTGGCAGTCGGATATACATAGAGTTCATGCTCGATCAGTTCTCTTGGTACGCCCGGCATGTCGGAGGGATGCCAGGCGAAGATGTCGATGTTGGCGCGAAGGAAGCTGACGAGCGCGCTTTCATATTTAGGATCCAGTGTTGTCCCGATCAGCGCTATCTTAGAGGAGTCGGCGTCCGATAGCTGAATAGCTTTGTACTCAGCCGGTGAGGGCGATATGCCCGATGTTGATGGCGTGGCGGTCGAGATTTTAGCGTCGGTGGTCAGCGTAGCCTTGGCCACTTGGACGGTCTCCTGCATCCGAACGGATATGTCCACCGCCTCTCCCAGAGCGAGACTATTGTGCTCGCAGGCGTGAGAGGTGGCGACATCCCCCTTGATTGAAAAGGCGCCCTCTGGTCCTGGAATTTTAAGGACCAGGTACGTGTAGTGGGGGACGGCCATGAACTTGGCGAGGGATGGCCGACCGAGCATGGCGTGGTAGGCGGTGTCGAAGTCGGCGATGTAGAACTTGACATACTCAGTGTGGTAGTTGTTCTGAGTGCCAAATGTCACCGAGAGGGTGAGCGTGCCGAGCGGGACGGAGGCCTTCCCCGAGACGATCCCATAGAAGGGCGTGTCCGTCTTCTCCAGCCCCTTAATATCGATGCCGAGCGCTGCGAGGGTCCCCTTAAACAGCACGTCAAGGCCACTGCCTCCGTCGATGAGCACCCTCTTTAGATGCACCTTGAGGATCATTGGATCTACCACCAGAGGAAATCGACCTAGTTTGGGAACATCAGTCTACTGGTCATCCCGACTGAAGGTGATCGAGACCTCTGACCAGCGGAGGTGCTCAGGCTCCTTCCCGCTGTTGGCGTTAACTCAGCGGACGAGAAGTTTTTGTTGGCGCTTCATCTCCACGGCGATCACACCACCAAAGATCATGGAGACCATCCAGTCGGGTTCCTAAAAATCATTCTTGGCCGGTTGGTCGGCCTCCTTATCTTTTTGATAAGATTTGTTTTTATCATCCCGACATCATCGATCTTGCCGGGGATCATTGTTAACGGCAAAATTTGGTAAGGCCCAGGCCCAATGCAATTTTGGCACAATTAAGGGAAATCAACAAGTTCGGTCAAAGCACGGTCAATGAAGCCCAACTGCAATACGCACGTATGATCAGATAAGGATACGAAGAAACCAGTATAAAGGGAAGATAGATTTTGTTACGGAGATAAAGATAAATTAGTTGCAGTCGTAACCATGTAGGACATCTGGACTATAAATATGTAACGTTTAGGCTTAGTTTATAATCACAACAATCAACAAAAACAAACTCTCGGCGCATCGCCAAAACTTGCCACCGGCGAGTTCTTGCTCTCTCGCGGGGCTGCATCGCTCTGATCTCCGGTGAGAGGTAAGTTCCGCTAAACATGTATTGATTAATAGATCTAAGGCTTCATCGGCTAAGTCCGACATCTTAGTTTATGTATCGATCATGATGTATCAGATGCGTGGTTCAGATTCAAGTGCATTAATTAGAGGCTTCATCATTTGAGTTCGATATCTCAGTTTATGTATTTGATTTATGTCACGTATCGTTCATCTGGATGAAATATATCCTGGTTTGTTTAGTATTATGATTTATTATGGCTTTGCGACTGTCTTGGTTTGGT